>JAPYZL010149707.1:0-10651 GCA_030522825.1 Platygaster orseoliae
TTCTTTATTTTTGATTTACACATTCTAATCTTTACCGCGTAAAAATTGCGCATGCGCTGCGAATGAAACCAAGATCAACCAAGATGGCCGACGATCAAATCCCTTGTGAGACCAAGAGTGGGAGGACGGCATTGCCGATCCAGTTATAATTCAGATCAGTGGGAAAAAATGATTATTATGAACTAAAAAAGTTTAAATTAATTATTGACGTTTTTGCTAATGCATAAAATTAGTTGAAAGTTTCATAAAATAATTACTATTGAAATTATTAGAAAATAAATTGATATGATTTATCATTTTTGGTTTTGGGATTTAAAATAATTTTTTTTCGCAATTGTATTATGTCTGTTATTGATTTCTAGAATATTTTGATTTATTTAGAAAAAATTACAAAATTTGCGATTTTAATGACGTTTCGAATTCAAATTTCTCAAGGTCAAAATTTTCAAATTCATTTAAAATGTAAATTACGAAATGAGAATAAACAGGATATAATTTGTATTGCAAATTTTAAAAAATTTAATTAAATTGTTACGCTTGGAATTTTAATGTCTTATATCAGTTTAAAAAATTTCAAAATACGTAATTTTTAAATAAATTACAAAATACGTAAATAAATGTGAAAATTATGAATTTCGGTAAATTTTTACAGTTAAAAATATCTGCATTTGCGATTAAAAAAATTTGAGTTAATAAACTTTCCAATTCCAGATTTTCAAACTTGTAAAAATGTTTAAAATAAGATCTGTGTATTTTGAAGGTATAAAGAATCAATGAAAAAATTATATATTCGAAATTTGATCGAAAATCCCAAAAATTCTTTAATATATGAGTTGAAAAATGCTCTTTAAGGATGTGATTAATTATTTTTAATCCTTGAATTTTACTCAATCAATTTTTCGTGATTTTATTGGTTTTATTATTAATTTGTGTATTATTCGCATTTTTCAAAATTTAAAAATAGTTTTGAATTCAAGTTTTCGGAACCTACTAAATTTTTAAAAATTGTATCACTTTTCCAAATTTTTTTTTTACGAATACTTCGTAGACAAAATATCTTTTCCTAAATATTCCACATTTAAGAATTCTTTTTTTTTTCAAAATTTAGTTTAACTACACTTTTTGGGCCCTAAAAAAACCATAAACCATATTTAGTTGACTTTTTTCAAATGTGCATCAAAATCCCATTAAAATTGAGCTAATCCGAGTTTCGTTGAATTTTATACTTTTGTAGACACGGTTGAAGATCTTGAATAGCATCAGTGTAAAAATCAGGCACCAATTCCTTTTCTTCCCTGTCATTCGAATTTTTCCATTGACTGAGTTCCTGCAAATTCGTGACACCGGAAAGTACGAGAAGCGTTTTAAAACCGCATCTTTTTCCCAAGAGAATGTCGGTGTTGGCACGATCGCCGATCATCAAAGTGCGTTTTGGGTCGACGTTGAAATTTTTCTTTAAAACGTCGCAAATGTACGGTTCGGGTTTTCCCATAATCACAGCTTTTCTTCCTGAGCAGGTTTCTATGCAACGAACGAAAGATCCAGTCCCTGGAAAATTAGAAATTACACAATTTTTCGATTGAGTTGAAAAGTATTAATATATTGTTTTTATATTTTACAATATTAATTAATATATTTTAATTTTTAGTTAATTATGTATATTTTTATTTGATCCTTAAATTTAAATCACCAAAAAGTGTGTAGCTCAATCTTCCTACATCACAATCGAAAAATCACAAAATCTGTCACATTTTTGATTGTGACGGATAAAGAAGCAAAAATTTCGGCCCCTCCCCCAACAAACGCCTATCTTCTCCGATGAAAAAAATTTCAACTCAGTAAATAGAAGAATTATTTGAATTTCAAGTCTTCCATATGAATTTACAATAATTTAAAAAAAAGGAAAAATATAGCAAAATTGTAAATATGTCCAAATTAAAGTTATTGGGAACATTTTAGCAAATTTTGTTATTCCATCATGATTTCATGAATTTTTCCTATTCTAGAAAACTTGTAAATTATTATAATTTTTCATTTATAATAAAATAGAACTTCGAAGATTCCTAAAATTGCATGAATTTCTATTTAGTATAAATTCACTCATTTTTATGAATATTATTCATATTCTTCAATGATAACTGAAATTCAGAAATTTCGGCCACATTTAGAATATTTTTCAAATGATAGGACTTTTCAAAATTCACAAATTATTCATATTTTGAAAATGCTCGAAATTGGAAAATTTTTGAATGAAATATAAAAATTTTAAGCGTTTTGAAAATTCGAGATAAAAAATAATCGACGATATTGATTTATGAGTATATTAATATTTATAAATTATGAAAATGATGATGTTTTGACTATTTCAACAAATTCATTCCAAAAGTTTCGGTTACTCCGAACATTCAGTAGAAATTGGAAAAATTTTCTTCATGTTAATCGTTTTTTTTAAGGAACTTAAAATAAAAATTTGATATCCTGTATAATTTGTTGATCTAATTGTAAGTTAAATTATCTCGTGAAGCGATGATTAAATTAAAAACAAAAAAAAAACAAAAAAAAATATGAAAAAATAGTAAAAATGTCAAAATTTTGAAAGTTTAGAAATTCATATGTCTCGTACAACTTAGTAATTTCAAAATAACGTTATTTTGAACATTTTAGCAAATTTTGATATTCCATTATGATTTCATAAATTTCTCCTACACTACCAACCCTGTGAATTATTAAAACTTTGAAATTTTCAAGGAGACTGATATTCTGAAAATTTACTAAATTTTGTGGAATCAAAACATTCAAGCAATTTTCGAAATTATAGAAATGCGATTGATAAGGAAAATTTGACAAAAAGTCTGACATCTGGAAATTTCCAAGATTGCAAGAATTTCAATATTTGAAAAAATTTACTCATTCTTATGAATATCATTCATCATATTCTTCAATAATTACTAAAATTTCAAAAATTTTGTCACATTTAGAATATTTTCCAAATGATAGGACTTAAACAAATTTCATGAATTATTAATAGTTTGAAAATGCTCGGAATTGGAAAACGTTTTAATAATTTATGAAAATTTTAAGCGTTATGAAAATCCAAAACAAAAAATGATGGATAAAATTTATTGATAAGTATAGTAAAATTCAGAAATTACTAAAATAAAAATGCTTCAACAATTTCACTCCAAAAATTTCAGTTATTTCGAACATTTCATTTGCAAAATGTCGGAAATTTGTGATATGTTGACATTTTTTTTTATATGAACTTCAAAATAAAAATTCTGAATCCTGTAGAATTCGTTAGTTTAAATTAAATTATCACGTTCATAGTGAAAGAATTTCTAATAATATATTATGAAATTTTAAGTAACAATCATCATTCTCAATTATAATATTTACTTATTATACTATCAAACTTGCTATTACCTTATAATGTAATAATGTAATAAATAATTTTAATATAAATATTAATAAAGTAATAAAATACAGTGCCAACATTTGGACCAGATACGCCAAGTTTGGGACAATGTTGGACAAGATATGCCAAGATTTATTTTTAATCGGGAATCACACCCAAAAGTACTGATAAAAGTTTACCAGGAATCATAAGTTTGGAACTGGAAGGAAATCTTTCATCGATGTTAGTCCCAATGAAATGGACATTATTGTCTCTCAAATAAGTCGCTGCCTTGACCATTTTTGGAAAACTAAAATGTGGATCAAAGCCAACAACCACTGCCCCGATGTCGTGGTCGACCTGCAAATTTTGGTAAACCACATTTTCTCCCATGGGGTCCGGCCCCACTCCGCAGTGTTCGATACCTGCCTTATCCAATTCTTTGCTGATGCCTGTCAACATTTCGTATGCATATTAAGAATTTATGTAAATAAATACATATTGCTATACTTTATTAATTAAAACCACATTTGTTTTCAGTAGTTTTAATTCTAGTTAACATTAGAAGTTTCGCTTTCCCCTAGAATCTTCCTCCATCACAATTACAAAATCACAAAAAATCCAATATGGCCGCCGTGGGAAATATGAAATTCACTTATGGCCATATTGGATTTTTCGATTGTGACTTCTTATGGTGTAATTTAAAGTGAAACTTCTAATGGCATACTATAAAGTAAAACTACAAAAGAGGTTTCACTAACTAATATACTATATAATAAGGACATTAGGGGTTTATTTCATTAATTTTATTTCAATTTTTGTAATCTGAAAAAGCAAGATTTGAGATTAATTTACTTTAAATTTTGTGATTTTGAGAAATCCAAGTATTTTAAGAATTTATTTACTTTAACAAATGTATATGAATTTATTTTGTATTTAAAAAATAAAATTTTTATATACCAGTGCTTCCAATGATGTAAACTTTTTTTTGGATATCCTGCTCCTTCAGGTACGTAGCAGCTAAATTCGACGTACAGAGAATTTCGTTTTTGCTAGCTTGAAAACCTAGTTTCTTACATTTTTCAACAAAATCATCTTGGCTTTTTGTGCTATTGTTCGTCACGTAAAATACTCTTTTTCCAAGCTCTCGAAAAGTGTTGAGCACCTCAGCTGCGAGGGGATACGGATCGTCATGTAACCAAATGACGCCTGGGAAAATATTACAGGTTTATTGTATTTTATTCATAAAAAATTAAAAAAAAAAAACTTATTCAATTATTATTAGTCAGTGACGAAAGCAGAAAAAATGAAATAAAAAAATTTTAAAAATTGTTTCCTAATTCCTAGTAACACAATTAATTCATAATTATTGATATTTAACTAATATAATTTAAAGTGTCTCATTATTTTTAATTTTAATGATGTGTGAAAATAAAAAATAAATTTATTGAATTTCTGGATTTAAAAGTTATACAAAATCAATGAAATTGATTATAAATTATTTATTTCTAGTGTTAAAAAATGTATAATTGCTTATTTTTAAATTTCTCCTAATTAAAAATTTTCGAAAATAAAATTATCAATTTTTTACGTAACGAAAATTGAATAAAAATAATTCAAATCAAATTAAAAGTTTCACAAAAAGATAAAAAACAGTAAAAGTCGAGAACATATTAAAATATAATTTGTGAAAATCACGCTCTCAGAATTGAAATAAAATCAAGAGAAATAATTTTTTTAATTGAATGATATTTTCTAAGTCAGGAGTGAAAAAAAATTCTCACCATCGCAATCCGTCAAAACCGTGTCAAAGGAATCCAAAAAGCTCTTCAAATCTTTGTCGTTCAATGATTTTAGCTCAATCGCGGACATGGTGCACTTTAGTTATTTCTGAAAAAATTGTCCCTTAACTGTCATTCATTATCGACTTGAAAAAAATTCGGTTCAATTAATCAGGATCTTTTTCTTCGATCTATTCTCGATATCAAAAATGTATCTTTGGAATGATAAATTAATTAGAAATATTCTTACGTTTCTAGAAATACACAAGCATTTTTTTTCCACGAACAACTAGATAATTGTAGATAATCTGGAATCATTATCTGGTCATCTGTAAGTTGATTTGCCGATAAGGTAGGAGTTTTTATTGTTTTTTGTTTATCATAATTTTGAAATAAATTATTTTTGTAAAAACTAACGCAAAAATAGAAACTCAAACATGTTAAAAAAACGAGAAATAATTGTTTTTTGTTTTAAATTGCACTTTCAAAACGAAAACTCTACTATTACAATGTTAAAATGAGTTTTCGTTTTAAAAGTCCAATCCATAATAAATAACAATAGTTTTGTGTTTTTTTGGTGTTTTTGAGTATTTTTTTTTTGAGCTGAGGTCAGTTTTAACAAAAATAGTTTACCTGAAAATTATTTTGAACGAAAAAAAGTTAAAAATTCCTACCTTGTCGACAAATCGACATCTACTTGGTAACTTATGGATGTGTACACACACACCCAAGTTACATGTGCGTGTGTGAATTTTGTAAAGTGCAGGTTAGGTTGTGAAAAATAAACAGAAAAAATTGGTGAGTATTCTCGAATAAAAGGAAATAAAAGTTTAAAACAGTTTAAAAAATCCCGAAAACTGTCATCTATTTTGTGCTTTGGAAAAAGAAAAACACGGAGAAAACCCTGGCAATTTTCAGAAGTCGTAAGTGCGCCCGTAACTTATGGTACTTTTAACGTGTGTTTTGTGCAAAGAAAAAAACGTAAGAGAATTCTCTTGAAATGAGACGTAATGATTAAAGAATTTCACAAATATGAATTTTATTAATTACTTTTGGATTAATTATGAATCTTGTTTTTATTTACGAAATTCGAAAATGTAAAAAATGTGGGTTAGAACAATTTTGTATGTTTATTTTGTGTAAAATATTACATGTTTTTGACAGTTCTTGGAAATTTTTTGAAATGTTGGAGGTTATGGAATTTCAAGAAATTTGAAAACTTGCAGTTTTTGCATTTCTGAAGTTTTTAAATTTCATACACGAAAATGTAAAGAATTTTTGATAACTTGGAGAATTTTGAAAATTTTGGATATTATAAAACTTTTCTAAAATCATTATAATGTTTTCAATTTTTTTAAAACTTGAATTATGAAAAAGTACATAATTTTTATATTATAAACATTTCCAAAAGGTTCGATAAAAATTGGCGAAAATTCAAAAATTTTCAAAATTTCCAGATATTTTCAATTTTCAATCTGAAAAACATTAAAAATGTCTGTAATTTTCAACAATTATGAAATTTTTTATAATTTCTTAATTTTTTAATTGATAATTCATTGTTAATTTTGATTTTCGTAATTTTGAATTCCGATGTAAATTTTAAATTCAGAATGAAAATTCGGAAAATTCTTGAAATGTAGAATTTTTTTTGATTATAAAACTTCCGAATTTGATTTTTTGAATTTTTGGTGGATTTTCAATTTTTTCAATTTTTAATTCAAAATATCAAAATAAAAACATGGGAAATTTTAGAAATATTGATAAAATAAAAGAATTCATGAAAATCTAAAAACTGCAAATTTTTTGTTTTCAACAAATTTCAGATTCATATTTTTCTCAATTTAAAATTCGTCATAATTTTACAGTTTCTCTAATTTTAAATTGAGAATATAAACTTGGAAAATTCTTGAAATGTAGAAATTTTTTGATTATAAAACTTCCGAATTTGATTTTTTGAATTTTTGATGGTTTTCAATTTTTTCAATTTTTAATTCAAAATATCAAATTAAAAACATAGGACATTTTAGAAATATTGATAAAATAAAAGAATTCATGAAAATATATATACTCTGCAAATTATTTGATTTCTAAAAATTTCAGATTCACATTTTTCTTAATTTGAAATTCGTTATAATTTTATAGTTTCTCCAATTTATTATTGATAATTAATTGTCAATTTTAATTTTCGTAATTTTGAATTGCGATGTAAATTTTAAATTCAGAATAAAAACTTGAAAAATTCTTGAAATGTTGAAATTTTGTGATTCTAAAACTTCCAAATTTGATTTTTCAAATTTTTGATGGATTTTCAATTTTTTTAATTTTTAATTCAAAATATCAAAATAAAAACATGGAAAATTTTAGAAATATTTATAAAATTAAAGAATTCATGAAAATCTAAAAACTATGGACATTTTTTGATTTCTAAAAATTTCAGATTCATATTTTTCTCAATTTAAAATTTGCTATAATTTTACAGTTTCTCCAATTTTTAGTTGATAATTCATTGTTAATTTTAATTTTTGTAATTGTCGAATTGTAATTTTAAATTCAGAATAAAAAGTTGAAAAATTCTTGAAACGTTGAAATTATTTGATTATAAAACTTCCAAATTTGATTTTTTGAATTTTCTATGGATTTTCAATTATTTTAATTTTTAATTCAAAATATCAAAATAAAAACTTAGGAAATTTTAGAAATAATAGAGTTTTAAGATATTTTAAAACTCCATAAATGAAAACATCTTAAAGAATTCTGAATATAAAGATACTTCAGAAATCCTTATACAGTTTTCAATTTTTCAAAACTTTAATTTCAATAAAATATGACATTTTCTGAAAATTTTGAAACATTTTTGCTAATTCAATAATTTTTTATGTTTTCAGATATTTTTAATCTCAAATTAAGAATGCATGAAAACTGTTAGTAATTACCAACGGTTTTTTCATTTACAAAAATTTATAAAATAATGCAATTTTCTAATACCCAAAATTTTCAATAAATTTTGGATTTCTGTAACTTTTAATTTTGCTCTTTTTGATTCAAAATTTCTGATTGTATTCTGCTGTTCAAACAATTTACGGTTGTTTTTTGCACAAAACACCCGTAAAAAATCCCAAAAGTTACGAGTTCTGAAGATCACCAGGTAATATCAATATTATTAAAGCGTTCATCGCTATTTGCTGTATAATTGTGTGTTTAAAAATTCGTCATCAACAGGAACAAGATGGAGATGCAATCTGAAGATGCAACTCCCGACATAAAATTGATCGTTCCGGATTCTGAATCCAAAACTTTGTAAGTTGCCAAAAAATGAACTATTCTTTTCTTTCAAAATTTATTAATTACATAAAATAACAGAAACAATTGTTTTCTTCAATAATTTTCCGTTGCGGTGCATGCGAAGAAAACATTTTTTAATAAAATTTATACAAAAGCTTTTTTTCCAAAAAAGAAACAGATTATTAATTATAAAAATCGTGTTGGATTATATTTGAAAATATGAAGTTAAATATTTTTCTAATCATGTATTTATCATTTTTAAACTCATTTTACTTGTATGTTTCTTCTAACAGAAAATCAATAAGTTTGATTTGACTATTTTATTATATTTATGTGAATTTAGTTTTGCTACTTGAGAGTTGTTGCGAATTTGCAATTTTCATGAATTTTATTATTATTTTTTAATAGTTAAATGTTAAATAAATAAATAATAGTAACATAATGAATAAATATTATAATCATAATAAATAATAATAAATAAATGTTTTGTTTTCAGAATATTATGCTGCGAATGTGGTATTTTCATCGAGCCGAACACTGCCAACATGTGTGTGCAGTGTTTGCGCACACATGTTGATATCACGGAAAACATTCCAAAGCAAGCAACACTGCAATTTTGCAGGAACTGCGAAAGGTAGGCGTCATTTCAACGTTTTTCATTGGTACATTTTGAGTTTCGAGCTTTCGAGGTGAAAAATAATGTCCCTTCACGTGCATTTACACAGGTACTTGCAACCGCCTTCGGAATGGATTCACGCTGCCCTTGAATCCCGCCAGCTTCTTCAGCTTTGCCTCAAGAAACTCAAAGGGCTCAACCAAGTGAAACTCACAGATGCAGGTTTCATATGGACAGAGCCGCACTCGAAGCGGCTCAAGGTAATATTGTTTTATCCAACGCCGTGTGGAAAAGTGGCCTTTTCCACACGTTCAGATCATGCAAAAGTGGAATTTCCACATATTGTTGAATAAAATATAGTTTTTGATTAGTGTGGAATAATTTTTTTAACCAATCTGGTTAGTAATTTATAATTGGCGATTTTAGTAGTATTAAGTTATTTCGGTAACATTTAGTAATTTTCTATTTATTCATACTTGAAACAATTTTAATAAAACGCTCAGATTCGTTAAAAAAACTTTTCTACACTAGTGAAGAAATACACTATCATTTTATTATATAATAATATATAATAAAAAATGATAATTATTTAACTTAAACACTATTTATTTCACATTGCTTCTTTCTCATTTGTTCATAATTGACAAATATTTCCACTCTTACACTGAAAGAGAGGGTTGGATTTGGAATTAGATGATCACAGCAGTTTCAAAAATTGCCGCCCCTCCATTCCCCACCTAAAAAGAAACTCATCTTCGAAAAAAAAATTTAGGTTCAGTGAATTTGATAATTATATGAATTTCGAGTATTATATATGAATTAGCAAAAATCACAATAGAGGGAAAAAATAGAAAAATTGTAAATATGTCAAAATTTGGTAAATTTGGGAATCTAGATGTTTTGAACAACTTAGTAATTTACAAAAAAGTAGGTATTTATTGAATTTTGTTATTCCATCTTAATTTCATAATTTTTTCCAAATCTAGGAACCATGTGATTTATCGTAATCTTGAAATTTCCAACAAGACTGACATTCAAATATTCAAGCAATTTTCAAAATTGTAGAAATGCGATTGATAAGGGAAATTCGACAAAAAGTCAGACATTTAAAAATTTCCAAGATCGCAAGAATTTCAATGTTGTAAAAATTAACTCATTCTTATGAATATCATTCATATTCTACAATGATTTCTAAAATTCTGAAATTTCGCAACATTTAGAATATTAGACAAACGATAGGATTTTTGCAAAATTCAAAAATAATTAAGTTTAAAAATGCTGGGAGTTGGGAAATTTTAAGCGTTTGACAAAATTAATTGATAATTATAGTAAAATTCAGAAATAACGAAAATAAAGATGTTTCGACAATATGAGCAATTTTACTACCAAAATTTTGGTTATTCTAAACATTTCAGGAAATTTCGTTTTCCCATCATAATTTCATAAGTTTTAACTACACTCGAAACCATGTGAATCATTATCCTATTTAATAAAATCGGTGTGAACTTGAGAAGTTAGCCAACGTTGACTTTTATTCGGCTTCTGATTGGTCTGGCGTTTTGACATATCTCGATTTTC
>JAPYZL010149708.1:0-30163 GCA_030522825.1 Platygaster orseoliae
AGGGGCGGTGCTTGAGGGATGGGGGACCAATCAGGTGACAGGGGTGGGGGTAGGGGCGAGGCTTGAGGGGTGGGACACCAATCAAGTGATAGGGGTGGGGTAAGGGGCGGGGCTTGGGGGTGGGGCACCAATCAAGTGATAGGGGTGGGGGTAATGGGCGGGGTCAAGTGGGGGAGGAGTTGGGGGAGGTCACGTAATGGGAGTTGGAGTGGGGGGGGCCGTACCCGCCTAGCTTATCTACTGTGTACGAAATCCCAAATTTTCGGGATTCGATTTCGGGATGTTCGGAATCAAAAATAGTTTCAATCACATGCTAATTTTTTCTTTGACGTTTGGGTAAAATTCAAATTAGTTAATTACTTTATTTACTTTTGATAACTTAATGAATAAAATGTTCTGAAATTCTTCGTTTTTGTTAAATTTATTATCTGCAATAATTAAAAACGGTATGATAAAAAAAGAAAGTTACAGATGCAGTAAATGTAGAATTTCACTTGTTTTTTTAACAACATTATAAAAAAAGTAAGTAAGCCATTTAATTTTTATTAGTATATTTTGAAGTATTGCAACATTGCCAAATTAGTAGCTATAATAATGTTTCAGAAACATTACTACATTGTCAATCTAAATTAACGATATTTACATTTCAGACAAAAGTTTTATTAAATCTTTAGTAAGGTATAAAAAAAAACTACTTTCGTGCCTGGGAGGAAAAAGTCAATTTACGCGAAGACGAAATTTACAAGGCGAGGCGATGCCGAGCTGTAAAATTGTCTGAGCCTATTAAATCGACGATTGCTCACAGGCGCAAGCAGAATTTATCAAGTTTAAGGCCTTAAAAGTGTGATTTAGTGGCATTAAAAAAACGCTTTTAGTGTCTGGGACAAAAAAACTTTCACCAATGCAATGAAGACAAAGATTTTGAAAATTTAAAAATAAGAAAATCAGCATCAATGCTTAAACAATAACAACTATGCTACCTCAAAGATAATTAATTAACTCTTCAAAGTTTTAATGCGTTTCAGGATCTTAAATTTTACAGGATTTACAATGTTTTCCAGCTTTCACATAACATAGAAACATAAAATAATTTTGAAATATTCCAACTTATTCAGGACCTCATATTTGGGCAGAATTCCTAAATTTTCCGAATCACCTAATTTTTGGAGGTTTTCATTTTTTGACACTCCGAATTTTTGAGTTTCCTGAATGTTCTGAAGTTTTTTGAACTTTCCCTAATCTTGACTTTCACTAGATTTTCAAACTTTTTGGAATACCAGATTAAGATTCTTGGGGATTTCCGATCTTTTTTGGATTCCCAAGTTTTCCGGGATTTCAAATCTTTTTGAAATTCCCCTATTACCTTGAAACCTTATATAAACCTTATGAAATCTTTATAAAAATCTGAATTCCTTATAAAATTTTCCATTTTTTATAAGGTAACCTTATAAAATCCTTATAAAAATTAAAATTCCTTATTAGGCGACCTTATAAAATTTCGTAATCCTTAGAAATTTTAAAATTCCTTATAAAATTTGCATTATCATATAAGGATTTTATAAAGACACTTTATAAAATCCATAAAATCCTTATAAGGATTATATAAGGTCACTTTATAAAAAGTCTTTATAAGGATTATATAACGATTTTATAAGGTTCCAAGTGACTAGGGTCCTAATCTTTTTGGAAATCTTGGACTTTTTGAGATTCCTGAACTTTCAGGATTCTTGAACTTTTCGGAATTCCCGAACTTTTTGGGATCCCAAAAAACTAATAACTAATTTTCAACTATTGGTATAGGAAAATTCTTTACATTGCTTTATAAATTTAAGAAATATTTGCTATGCTTGTAAGCAGATTAACTGAAAATTTAAATATGTTGAAATATTATACCTCCAAATTTAAAGGGTTAAATATAAAATAAAATGTGTATTTTCGAAATGGATAGAAAAATTCTGACAAATAGTCACTTTCGATGTACACCATGACCCCAGATTTCCTTAGCCCCGCTTTGCCTCAGCCCCGCAATTACTTACCATTCTAGCCCCGTATTCCCTTACCTTTCTCCTACCTCCACGCTCCCACCACCTCACTAGTGAGTGGCGTGACTGGTGAAAGTTCGTCGAATTCTAAGAAAGGAGCGGAGAGTGGGAGCCCCTCCAAACTTAGGGATTCTGAGGTTCACACGTTTCGCGGCACTAAGGAAATCCGGGGTCATGGTGTAAAAGAAAGTTTTCGAATTTTTGGAATGGGAAAATTAACGAAAGTTTTAGTAATTTTTCCTGATGAGGAAATCGTATGGAAAATAATTTTTTGAAGTGTGAATTAACAAATTATTTTGTGTATTAACATTCCTAATGAATCGTTTTAACAAAGAAGCTAAAAATATCAAATTTTTAGTTTTCGACTTCTCTATTTACATTTTTCATGTTCAAAACATTGAATTTATATGAATTAAATTTTTATTTATGTGTACAGTAATGCTATTAGAATATTTTTTTCTTTGAAAATTTTCATCAATAAAGTTTATGGATTTACTTTGTTAAACTTTTGATATACACATAATTTTTTAGGTCTGCACTCAGCATATATACAATTTGCTGTCTTCGTGAACTGATTTGAAGAACAGAATTTTTGTTTTTCGAATCTCGTCTCATATTATTATTAAATATTATCTATAGGATATAATTTATTATTCTAAACATGCAAAGTCTTGAGATTTAAAACAATGAACAGGTTTTACTCGGGTCAAAATTTGTGTAATAAGATTTTAATTTTTGTTAGTCAAATAATTTAATTTTGTTGTGTATGTTCGTAAAAATAGTAATTCAAATAAATTCAAAGTATTTCAAATACAACCAAGTTAATGTATTTTTTCATATTTGACCAAAAAAAAATTCATTCCACAAGTATTTAAAAATGAAAGTAATGATATTTATTTTACCGAATTTTTCGTACTTTCCATTTTACAATTTAAATATCCAAAAACGCAGTAATATATCTCACAAAAAATCATATAAATGACATAAAAAAATTGCGAATTGAAAAGTCTGTAGATTTTAAACCATAAAGAATTTTTATTTATTTCATTTTTTGTTGTTTTCAACAATTCGATTACTTTTTTTAGAAATATTAATCAAATAAAACTGATTTTTTTTATTGTTCAGTATTTTCACTGAGAATAATTTATTGTTCACATTTATGAGATTAAAAATTTTGATCTTCATTCGATCACATTTTTTATGACCTTCATTTTACAATTTGATTTTCCAAAAATATGAAAGTAGAGCACACACAAAAATCAAGAAAATTGAGTAAAGAAATTCAAATATTATTATTACAGAAATTTAAAAAAAAACTTGATATTTTCCACTTTATCAGAATCGCTAATTCCAATTCTCAAACTTCGATTCTAAACCTTTCGAAAAATATAAGTGACATTCCAGAAAATACTTCAAATATTTTTGAAGCCCTTTGAAACAAGAAAGGAAAATTCAATAACTATCTAAACCGTAAACAAATAAAAAGTTTTTACATTTTGTAATCAATTTTTCAGGCATTTCTTTATGTTATTTTTTTTTTGTGATTGACATTACTGAAATGTATCAAAAAATTTTTAGCGTAAACAAAATAGAATGTTTATAATTATGCATGATAAAATAACATTAAAAAAAACTACCTTCATATTCGGCTGAAACCCTTTTTTTATTTTATAAGCGTACGGCCCGATTTTTTCCAAATATTGTAACTCATCTTCGTATTTCCGCACAACCATCGTGAATTAATTAAAGAGTAACTGATTTCACGAAAATTGACAATACTTATTATAATAACAAATAGTTCCTTCAATTTTGGACCTTCTCTGTCGTAATTTGATAAATATTGACAAATTGACAATCACAAACCGAATCACAATAGCAATATATAGATATATATAGATATATATATTCAGTTTTATTATAAGGTTGGCAGCAGCGCCAATTATCACAAATTATCACAACTTGTGACAATTTGTGACAAGTGTGTGCAAGTGTGCGATTTCGTGGATTTCGTAAACATTTACTTTTATTAATAAAAATTAATATTCCAACTCTTCTTTAACGAGTAAGTTTATAAAATCAATCATTGATTATAAAACTTCGAAAAATCAATATTTGTCTGAGAAAATATTAAGGACCTCGCCTATTATTTACTTTTTTATAAAACATATTGACATCAAAGTCCTAATTTCAAGTTTTTATTTACGGGAAAGTTAAACAGATTATTAATGTTTCGTAATATTTTCTGAAATCGATCATTTTATAACCAAAAATCAAGGATCGAATTTAATATTTAAATTATAAAATACATTGTGACCATTCCAGGATGTGTTGAATTTAAAGGTTATCTGTTGCAACACGTAATTCATTATCGTCACCTTTTTTGGATTATTAATTTTTTTTAATTTTCAGGATGGGAGTCGAAAAAACTGACGCTGCACCCGCGGGGTAATTTATATTTTTTGTGTATACCTAATTTAATAATTTTTTTTTTTATTTTACTTTAACTCAATACTGTAGTATAATTATATATTAAATACAAATATATTATCTATAAATCTGGATTATATTTTAAGGAATGAACCTTCTAAAAAGGCTCTGAAAAAACAGCAAAAGGAGGCTGAGAAAGCTGCGAAAAAGGCTGAGAGAAAAGAGCAGAATGTAAGATTTTTTAAACTTTGAACAAGTAAAATTAATGTACAATTGTGTAAAAATTGATCGTCCTTAGATATTGAAAGAGTAAATTTTTTTTCACTTATGTTAAAATCTCGAATTTTAGTGATTTTTTGGAAGTTTACATTTGAATTTCAAGTCAATTAATTTTTTAGACAACCAATATATTATTTATTTTCAAATACTTTATTCATATTTTACTACTGCTTTTGTATACATATTTTTTTCATTTGCAATAACCTGTGTTTATTTTTTAAGAGGGTGGCGATTGGCGAATATGTATAATTCATCGTCATGTAATTGGAAACTTTTGAAATAATAAAGTAGATTTTAAAGCTAATATATTTTTTAATTGGGATGTTGCATCAATTTTTTCGTTGCTGATATCGTTAGTTTATTAAAAAATATAACACGTGTTTTTTCCTTTTTGTCTTATCTCAAAAATTGACGGAAACATATCGATTTAAAAAGTATTATAAATTCATGTTATTCTAAAAGGCTGAGAAAAAAAGCACAGAATGTAAGATTTTTTAAACAATTCAAATTCATATGCAGTTATGGGAAAATTGATCTTCCTTGAAAATTAAGAGAGTAAGAATTTTTATTTAATAATGTGAAAATCTTTAATGTAGGTGATTTTTTGAAAGTTTAAATTTAACTTTCAAGTCAAATACTTTTTTATATAGCCAATGTAGGTATAACTTATTTTACAAATATTTAATTCATGTTTTATTAATGCTATTTCATGCATATTTTATTAATTTGCAATAACTAATGTTTATTATTGAAAGAGGGTGGCGATTGTCAATCATGTGTAAATAATCATCAAGTAAATGTAATTGGCTACTTTCGAAATAAGTAGAATAGATTTTAAAGCTGATATATTTTTTAATTGGGAAGTTACAACAATTTTTTTTTATAACTGATATTATTAGTGTATTAAAAAATATCTGACACGTGTTTTTTCCTTTTTGTCATATCTCAAAAATTGACGGAAACATCTTTTTTTAAAAAAGTATAATTTGATGTCATTCTATAAGGCTGAGAAAAAAAGCAAAAAATAAAAGATTAATTAAACAATTTAAATTAATACGCAGTTATGAGAAAATTGATCATTCTCGAAAATTAAGAGAGTATAAATTTTTATTTAATAATGTATAAATGTTGAATTTAGGTGATTTTTTAGAAGTTCATATTTAAATTTTGAGTCAAATAATTTTTCAGACAGCCAATGTATAATTTATTTTACAAATATTTAATTCATATTTTGTTTATGCTTTTCTATACATATTTTATTCATTCGCAATAACTAGTGTTTATTATTTAAAGAGGGTGGCGATTGTCAAACATGTGTAAATAATCATCAAGTTAAAGTAATTGGGTACTTTTAAAATAAGAAAAGTAGATTTTAAAGCTGATACATTTTTTAATTAGGAAGTTGCATTATTTTTTTATTGTTGATATCATTAGTTTTAAAAAAAATATCTGACCTATGTTATTTCCTTTTTGTCATATCTCAAAAATTGACTGAAACACATTGTTTGAAAAATTATAACTAAATGACCTCATTTATATGCTTAGTATATACAGAAAAAAAATTTACATATCCTCTAAAATAATCATTTTTCAAAGAAATGAAAATATATGCATCAATTTTTTTTTTACTAAAATAATGGATACATATGTTGCCAAATTTCATTTTTTTCCATGCAACTTCCCAACTGTGATTTCTTAATAAGTTATAGTCAATAAGCATAGAAATATATGTATATACATATATTGCACTTTGCAAATTTTTATATATTGAACATAATGAAATTATGGTATTCAAATGTGCAATTCCAAAAAAAAAAAAAATATTCTTCTCAAAGAATATAAATTGAAAGGAAAAATTAATGGGCAATTAACAATAAATAATTTGTTGCAAAACACGCACAAAAAAGGTGCTTCTTGCACCTGAAAACAAACACAAAGGACGTGCATTTCCGACCGGCGATTCGTTTCGATGTGGGCGTCGCGTTTTAATGCGTGTTTTTGATTTTTATTACCTAGGGGTAGTTTTTATTACCGACAGACGGCAAGTTTTAATGCATGTTTTTGATTTTTATTACCTAGGAGTAGTTTTGTTTCCGACAGACGGCGCGGTGCGCCATGTCGGAAATGCACCCCCTTCATGTTGATTTTCAGGTGTGAGAAGCACCTTTTTGTGTGTATTTCGCAAAAAATATCGTTTGCAACTCGGACCTGAAGCGTGGCTTTTTGGGCGAGGGCCAATTTATCTGCCGAGGCTGATGAATTGGCCCTCGCCCAAAAAGCCACGCCTTAGGTCCTAGTTACAAAATATACTATAAAACTTGAAGGATTCAAAAAAGTTAATTTTTTGAAATGACAGTCTAAACTTCTCACTTACAGAACTAAGAAAAAAAATGTCGTACTTTGTCATATGTAAACACTAAACATGTATTTCACTTCACAAATTAAAATATTTTCGATCGAAAATTACACTCAAAACACACGGTTTTTTAAAATCAAGAATTACATAAATTCTCTAATGAAACGTTGAAAATTTAATATTGTATTATTTTATTTCTTCAGCAAACAAATTGAAGTTTAAAAAATACATCTCAATCTCGTAAAAAAAAGTTCAAATTTTTAAATAATACAAAGAATGAAACTATCATTCTAAAATTTAATTTACAAATATTTTTTCAATATAAATTAAAAACCTTCAATTTCTCAAAAAAAAAAGTCTTCCAGTGGTTATGCCAAAAAGTGTAAAAAATAAAAATTTGTTATTTTTTGGAAATTCATTTCAAGAAGTTCTTCAATTTGTTTGCAGGAAACACAGGAAGTTTCAAACACAATTGATGTGTCAGAAGGGAATTATGGAAGCTATCCAATAATTCAAAGCACTGATAAGCATTGTGAAATTGTTTTCACACATGTTAAAGATTTGACACCAGAATCCCAAAACCAAAATGTTTGGTTGAGGGGTCGCTTACATACGAGCAGAGCCAAGGGTAAAAATTTTTTGAAATTTCACAAATTCATATGAAACATCTGGAAGTTTGCCATAAAATTATAAATTTACTACACAGAGAACTAAAAATGTATAAATTTTAATTAGATAATTAAATACCAAAATGAAAAAAAAATCAGAATTGAAGCCATAGCAATAAATAAAATTTTAAGTATGGTCAAGAAGATAATTATTCAATTTTAACAATTAAATGGCATGGGAATGCTGAATCAAATAAATGCAATGCATTAAATTATTCTCCATTTTTTGTAATTACTCCAAATCTTTCAGGAAAACAATGTTTCATCGTTATCCGACAACAATCTTACACAGTCCAAGGTTTGGCAGCCGTGAACGAAACCATCAGCAAACAAATGGTCAAATTCATAGCCAAGTAAATATGAACGCAAAAAAACTGAATTAAAATTCTAAAAAAACATAAAAGCCTCTACTTGCAATCTTCCTTATATTTTTAGCATTGCAAAAGAGTCGATAATCGACATTGAAGCAACCGTTAAAACCGTGCCATCGAAAGTGGAATCATGCACACAAAAAGATGTGGAAGTGCACATAAATAAAGTTTTTATCGTGAGCGCATCGAAGCCACAGCTTCCACTACAAATTGAAGACGCTGCGCGACCAGTCACTGATAATGACGAGAATGGCCTCAACATCAAGGTCAACCAGGACACAAGGCTTGACAACCGTGTCCTGGATTTGAGGACTCCTGCGAACCAAGCTATTTTCCGATTGGAAGCCGGAGTTTGCAAGCTGTTTCGCGATATTTTAACAGAAAAAGTAACTAGGTTACGTTACATTTCTGCAGTTATTAGAATTTCTGATTTTCAAATTCGAAATTTGATTTCAGGGTTTCGTTGAAATTCACACACCGAAAATTATTTCTGCCGCAAGCGAAGGTGGTGCCAATGTATTTACGGTGTCGTACTTTAAGGGAAACGCTTATCTGGCGCAGTCGCCACAACTTTATAAACAAATGGCCATTGCTGCCGATTTTAATAAAGTTTTCACTATTGGTCCTGGTAAAGTGGATTATAGTTTAATTCATTAACTTCATTTTTGATTAGATTTTTAGATTGCATATTGACTTAAATTAATTTAACCAAATAACTTTCAGTTTTCAGAGCTGAAGATTCTAACACTCACAGGCATTTAACTGAGTTCGTTGGTGTGGATCTAGAAATGGCCTTCAATTTCCACTATCACGAAGTCGTTGACGTCATTGGACAATTGTTTACGGAACTTTTTTACGGCATACGAGAACGGTGAATTTTTTTATCATTTAGAATTTTACATTCGAGTTTTAAACCAATCTTAAAAATCTATTATCACGTTTAATCATTAAGATAACTACACAAAAGATAACAAGAATAAATTGTTGATATATATTTTTACTCCAACGATCCATGGAATTTATGGGCAGTTTTTATAACAATAATTGGTTAATTTTACAGTTACGCTGATGAAATTGCTGCTGTAAATAAACAATTTAAGGTCGAACCGTTTGAATTTTTGAACCCTGCTCTGAGATTGAAATTTTCTGACGCTATTCAATTGTTGGCTGAAGTTGGAGTGACTCTTGGTGAAGAGGATGATTTATCAACGGCTGATGAAAAGTTGCTTGGAAAAATCGTCAAAGCCAAAGTAAGAATCACGTGAACGGTGAAATGTAGTAAAATTTTGTATATTGAAATTTACTGATGCATTTATTATAATTTTTAACTTTTTTTCAGTACTCCACTGATTTTTATATTCTGGACAAGTACCCACTGGCCGTGCGACCATTTTACACGATGCCCGATCCGAACAATCCCGTAAGAAAAATGGAGCACAATCATTATGCATACATTTATTTTGCCGAATTATTATGTTCTGATAGCAAAAAAAGTGACCAATTTTATCTCAAAAAATACCTCCACCACTTAAATTTAATAAAATTCGATTACCTTAAATCAAGCCTTGTAATCTATTGCCCAATTAATAAGTCCCAAATTCACAAGATCCAAATTATTTTTGGACCTGATAAATTGGTAACCTGAAATTTGGGCCGAAAAAAATTTGGGACTGATAAATTGGGAGCCCGAAATTTGGGATTCACTATTTGGGCCCAATCCAGAAGGCCCAAAAATAATTTGGACCTGATGAACTGGGAACATGGAATTTGGGGCTCACTGTTAGGGCCCAATCCACAAGGCTCCGAATTTCGTTGCAGGTGCAACAAAAAATTAGTTCTATGTCAAAAAATTACTGAAAACATGTTTAAAAAAGAATTCACGACGAATCATAGAAATTTGGTTTTTTCCAGAAATCTTCGAATTCTTACGATATGTTCATGAGAGGGGAAGAAATCATTTCTGGAGCTCAGCGAATTCATGATGCGGAGTTTTTGACTGAACGAGCCAAACATCATGAAATTGGTAAGAATTGACATGGTTTTCAAATCTTTTCTAAAAGTTGCCGTGTGTATATAAACTTTAATCGTCGTTTTTTAGATATTACAAAAATTCAATCTTACATCGATGCCTTCAAGTACGGTTGCCCTCCCCATGCTGGCGGTGGAATTGGGCTAGAACGAGTTGTAATGCTTTACTTGGGACTCGACAATATTCGAAAAACGTCTATGTTCCCTCGTGACCCGAAACGCTTGACTCCATAAACATTAGACTTGTACAATTTTTATTGTTGCCAAAAATGTTTTATTGCAAAAAATACCCTTTTGACGCCGAGTGTAAGAAATTACTTACAGCAATTATTAAAAATGCTTGAAAACTAATAGGTGTATGCAAATAATTTATTTTACGCACATTTGAAATTCATGTACTTTCATTACTTATTTTTAACAGCTAATTTTTCTGGCAATAGTTCTTTTTATCATTTAATTTGTTGAAACAAGTGATTTTTTTCATACCTACAATAATCTTAGTAGAAAAAAACTTTTAATATCGTTTTCATAGTGCCAAATCATGTAATTTTATTAAATCATATATATTTTGTTCAACCCATCAAGTTTCTGAAAAGTATAATTTCTAGTAATGCCTGCAAACAGCTATAATTGATAGAATACTTATGTTTCTAATTTCAAAATGCATGTCAGAGAACTTCTGTCTGAAAGTCAAAGAAAAATTTTCATTGCAGTTTTTACAATAAATTACAGGAGACCATAAAAATCAAAATTTTCTGGTCCTTATTCCATCAATGAAAAAATGCGAAAATTGAAAAAAAGTATTCCTCATTTTGCTTATAAAACCAAAATATCAGCTCCATTTTGAGCTGCATCCAAAACAACAGAAATTGGATTTTGAATTTCAATTTCTGCCTCTTTCGATAATTTTTCAAGGTTGATCATTGGCTTCGAATTACTAACTGTGATTGCTTCGACAGCTTGTTGTGTTGTTTGGTTCCAGTTACTCCATTGATTTTCATGATCATCTGAAAAGAAATGATGAGCCAACTCTAAGGATGGAAGGGCTTTATTATTTCCTTTGGAGAAGTTAGGGTGAATTGAAAAACAAGATTCATTGTAATCAACAATCGATATTATTAACATGGTCCTTCGTATCTACATTAGTGAGTACAAAAAGCGTTTTAAAAATTTTTGGGATGTCTTCATTTCTTACTTTTCAGTTTTTCTGAGAGGTCGTCGAAGGTTGGATCCTGAATGTTCAGCATTAAGCTGTTAGCACTGAGGTAAACACGATTTTGAGCTTGAGAAATCTGAAAAAAAAAATAAAATTTTTATTAGAAAAAGAAAAATGAAGATCTGTTAGAAGAGTTTGCTTTCTACAACTTTTTTCTAGAACTACAATTTCAACCTATTTTGCTGAATTCGTTAATTAGAGAACTTTGTATTAATTAACACTTTTCTTACCGTGCGGGCAATAGTTTGTGCTGCACGAATTTTCCTAAGCTTCAGGTAACCAGGATTTTGGCTCACAGCTATTCCCAAGTGCACAGTGGTTAAGAAAAATTTTGCATTTTTGTTGTTGTATTTAACTTCACTCAAAAACATAACAAAAAAAACTGTATTTCCATGAAGCAAAATCTATTTACATTTTTCAAACTTAAATTTATAGTGGAATTTGTTTCACTATAAATTTATCCTGAAATGGTTCAAAAAACAAATAAACAGAATCTCAATATTGTTTAAAAAGGATATCATTTTTGCAGCTTCAGCTTCACCCTCGGCCTGCACAATTTTTTGTTGCCGTTCTTGTTTAGCCCTTTCCACAACAAAAGCTGCTCTTTGGGCTTCTTGTTGCGCAACTTGTTTGGCCTCGACAGCTGCGGTATACTCTTTTCCAAAACTCAACTCGGTGATGGAAACGTCGTCCAAAATGATATTAAAATCTTTTGCTCTCTCCATCAACTCTTTCCTGATCAAGATGGATACTTGTTGTCGTTGGGTTATCAGTTGAGAAGCATTAAACTTGGCTACGACGGATTTAAGTACTTCGTTGCAAATACTTGGCAATACCTAGAACCATAACAATAAAATCAAAGAAAATACTTTCAACACTCGCTCAAAGTTCATTTAATCTCTGAGTTAAAATTATAGTGATAAAATAATTGTACTTTTTCGTCATAGTCGAGTCCAAGTTGACGATACATCGCAGGTAAATTCATGGCGTCGGGCCTCGACAAAACTCGCAGTGAAATATTCACCATCTGCAAATCTTTGGAACCAGTGGGAGAAGAAATTTTTTTGGGTCTGCTTCTGATATCATAAATGATAGGATACTGCAACCAAGGTATACGGAAATGTAGACCCTCAGTCATAATATCTTTTTGGACTCCTCCAAGACGCGAGAAAATGATGGCTCTGTGGCCACCTTCAACTGCAATAATACAATTTTTTTAAGATGGGTCAAGTCCAGAGAAAAAAAGCCACAGTACATGTTTTAGATAATTTTTATAAACTGCTCAATTTAAATACAATAATAATGTAAATAATCAGCAGGAGCTAAAAAACTCTTTTCAGTAAAATATAATTCAAAAACTTTCTACATTTTTTAGTTTAGGCTTTGATTTATGGACCTCTCTGTAAAATTTTTCATGTCAAACATATCTCATAGAAAAATTAATATTCATGAAGTAAGAGATAGTTCCTTGTCAATGACATACATCGAGCTAGCAGTACCACGCATAAGTTTAGAATAACTTTGATAATTCTCGAAAATATATTTTCTACTCAACGTATCATTGCAAAAAACACAAAATGACATTAAAAACACTTCCATAATATTTTTCTCATATTAGAAGTACAAAGAGCTACTTGAAAAGGAATGTTGAATTTAGTTGTGTAATTACAAGCTTATGAAATTATGAATTATGTTAGAACTTTGATATTTTTCTTTGACTGCCTTTGATATTACACAATTAGTCATTATGATGAATTATTTTCTTCTTAGACAAAGAAACAGGAAGTTAACACGATTTCTTCAAAAATAATTGGCGAAATATGTATACTGTTATTCAGTGGAAATTTTAGTTTGATTAATTGTATAAATGTTGTCATTCTCTGAAAAAAATTTCAATTTATTTCCGTTTAATAATTGTGTAAGAAAAAAAAGAGGATTTCAATGCAATGAGTAACTGAAATATAGAGAAAATGGAGGAATTTCATAATAATTTTTTTAAGATTTATTGGAGAATAATATTTTATACAATATGCGTAATGTTATATAACATGATTTAACACAAAATTTATCATGTATAGTTCTTCAATAATATATATGATAATTTAATATCCTTGAAGATTCTTTTTTTAATTCTGTGTATGATTTCAAAGACAAAAAATTGAATAAGCCTAATTTTTTGAGAGTTAAAAATACAATAGAAAATGTTTTTAGATATTTTGAATTTTTCAGGAATGGCAAAATAATTTTGAGCATTGATGTTTAAAGGAATTAAGAAATTTACATCATCAACAAATTTTTATTCATGATTACGTTAATTCTACCTTATTTTTTAAATTTTTATAAGAAGGATAAAAAATCAATTGTATTTGTGAGTAAATTTTATGTACTTCTACAGATTTGTATAAACACGCAAGAGTTTAAAACGAATTTAGCAGTTAATAAATTCATATTACACTGAAAAAATAAATAATAATAGCAGTATTAAAAAAATATATAAAAAATTGAATGAAAATCTATTAATAAATTCAAAAAATGAAATAGTAATGAATAAATTAATAATTAACTAACATTTGGATTTCACAAATCAATCCATTAATATGAATTTAACTGAATTTCAAAATTTAGGCATTATTCACATTACAATGATTTTTCAAATATCCAAAAATTCTTTTTAAACCTGTAATAATCACAATAAAAATGATAATTACTGGAATTTACACACTGAAATTGACATCAGGCAATCATACTTATAAATTTCATCAGAAAAACTTTGTAGGAAATAATTAGATAAATTAAAGTCCATTTGTATTCTTAATTTTTCGCAATTCTGTATGAAGCATTTGCAAAGAATATACAGTGATAAAAACGAAATGATAGAATAATAATAGCAATATATAAATTCATACTTAACTAACAATTGAATTTCATCTACTATTTTATTAATAACAATTGAACTTGTCATTTTTCCAAATTGAAGATTAATAGATTTGTGGAAAATTTTAAGCTAATGAAATCAGAAAATTAACATTCTTTGCATTACAGTAATTTTTAAAATATACAAAAGTGTATTGTAAACCTTGAGGAATCACAATGTAAACAATAATTTCTGGAATTTCCACACTGAAATTGTCATGACACAACCCTATTTTTCATATTTCATCAGAAAAAATTTGTTAGGAATAATTAGTGAAATAAAGTAAATGAAATAATAATAAATAATAAAAAAATAAAATAAAATGAATTTAGAAAAATAATTTAAATATAATTAAATTAAATTAAATAAAAATTAATAAAAATTAATAAAATATAATAAAACTAAATTGAAATAATCAAATTAAATTAAAATAAAAAAAATTATGTATGAGGCATTTGCAAAAAATATAATCATAAAGACGAATTGATATGATAATAATAACAATATATAAATTTAAATTAGAACAAATTAAAAACAAATTAAATTTCATGTACTAATTTATTAATAACAATTCAACTTGTTATGTTCCAAACTAAATATTAAAAGAATGGTGGAAAATTTTAAACTAATAAATTCAAAAAATTAAACATTGTTTTAATTAAAATGATGTTTAAAATATACAAAAGTTTGTTTTAAACCTAAAGGAATAACAATAAAAACTATTATAATTTATGGAATTTCCACACTGAAATTGTCATGACATAACCCTATTTACAAATTTAATCAGAAAAACTGTATCTGAAATAATTAGTAAAATTAAAGTCCACTTGAATCCTTAATTTTTCGCAGTTCTGACTGGGGCGTTAGCGAAGAATATTTTTAATGAGATAAAGACGAAATTGTAGATTTTATACCAGTGTACATGCTCTGGATAGCGCCGTAGACGGCTGCTCCGCCGACGGCCAGGAGTTTCATTCCAAGATTTAACCCTTTTCCGCCATTTCCGAATTTCCCGGCGAATTCGTTGATTTTACTTTGAGCCATAACCGCGGCTTTTTTCAATGAAAATTACGTAAAATTATTGGTTTTATCGGACAGAACACAGGCAAACACAGAATTATTTAACAATGGCGGAGTCTCAGCAGTGCTGCCATCATGGCGGAAAACCGGAAATGGCAGACGCCATAATGCGCAATTCAAATATAGGGTAATTTAGGTATATCCGCAATTCAAAAAAGCTCATACTTTTTTCCTCATTTTTTTTAATTTTGAGATTTTGATACCAGTGTTTGAAAATGATGATATAATATTTTTGTTTTTTTTATTATAAATTTGTGTGTATTTTATTTTCAAGGTCTGGAAATACATTTTCCGAGTATGTGACATAACCTAACCTGCAAACTGCGTATACATATGTTCATTGTTGACACATGTTTACATTTTCAAAATTCCAATCTGGAGGAAAATAGTAAAAATTCCATCTAAAATAATTGTTGACAATTGAAATTTATTAGATTTTGGTGGAAAAGAACAACATATATACCTGAAATCAGACTTACTAAGTTTTTTCTTTCGTGATTTCAGTAGATTTACGAAATCGAAAATTGATGTCAACGTACAGATTTGACATTTGAAGTGGATTTTCGATCGTTATTTTCATCGAAATTTGTATTCAATAGTATTCATCATGAAATTCAAATGCCGGATGAATGATATTCCTTCGATGCGTGATTTTTCGAGTAAGTATTTAAAAAAAACCAAATTATTTTGAAACTTATTATCCATAATTTTTGAAAACTTCTGTGCAGAATTAAAATAATATCAATCTAGAAAATCTCAAGAAATAATTTTTTAACTAGTAAAACAAAATTGTTGTTATTACCAAATATTTTTATGATTTGATATACAAAAAATTGGCAATTGTTTACGATGTATTAAAATAAAAGTTCAAAAAATTTGGAAAATTTATGTATGTTATTTTTAACATTTAAATGCCGTATGAATAACGTTCCTTCAATGCGTGATTTTTTGAGTAAATATTTAAAAATAAAAAAATATTTTGAAACTTATGATTCACAATTTTGAAAATTTTCTGTGCAGAATTAAAATAATATAAATCCAGATAATCTTAAGAAATAACTTTCGAAGTAATAAAACAAATTTGTTGTTATTAGTAATCATTTTTATGATTTGATATACAAAAATTCGCAATTGTTTACTATTTATTACAATAAAAGTTTTAAAAAATGTCAATTTATTGTATGTTATTTAAAATATTTAAATGCTGTATGAATAACATTCCTTCAATGTGCAATTTTTTGAGTAAGTGTTTATAAAAAAAAATTATTTTGAAACCTATAATCCACAATTTTGGAAAATTTCTGTGCAGAATTAAAGTGAATATAAATCTAGAAAATCTCAAGAAATGATTCTCGAACTGGTAAAACAAATTCGTTGTTATCAGTAATCATTTTTATGATTTGATATACCAAAATTCAAAATTGAATGTCTGGATACAAGAACGGGAGATGCGCTCAGCCAGTAGACGGTAGTGGTGGAAGCGGTGACGAACGAGGAGAGAAAAGAGAGACCGATTGATTGTGCAACACATCAATCAAATCGTCATAATTTCCAAAATATTTAAAGAGTCAAGTTGGATGATGCGTAGAAATGTTCCTTAGGCTTAAGCACTTCTGCCCATATATTTTTTTTCGTTAAAATCGTTTATTAACATATTTATAATGTAGAATTAACATTATTCCTTCGAAAAATTGCTGAAAAACTTTTGAAAATCAACTGCAAGTATTAAAACTCACGTTTTTTATAATCATATTAAAATATTTTTTATATTTCAACTACAACATCTTAATCATTTCGATAATTCTATAAAAAAAACAGTAAATAAACATTACAACGTTCGTGATTTATCAAAAAAATTACTCTACAATGTTCGTGCGGAATTTTTTAGGAATAGATTATCTAGAATGAAATTTCGCATTTTGTGTAATGATAACATTGAAATTTATTTAAAATGACAGCAAACATGATTTATTTTGTTTAAAATGAACTTATAAAATTAATTCTCAATCGCCATTCCACATTCTACTCACAAACATTTTTTAGAAAGGCAATCATATAAAAACTCATTTTCAATATACGATATATTTTCCACGAATATTTATATCAATTATTTATACGCTTACCACATTTTTCAATTTTTTATTCACTTTACTCTTCCACGATTTTTCATTTTTAACCCTTTTCCAACCCTTTATGTTATTCTGTTTATTCGAGTTCATTTTTTAACAAAAAAACTCTTACTATTCGCAGGTAAAAATTTTGTTTCAACGCCACAGTGGTCCCAAATCCCCAAAAGCTGGTCAAAAGTCGAAAAATAATTTTTTTTTAAAGAATTTCAGGTTGTAGAATCACTAGCAGGGTCTTTTGTAATCTTGTCTTCACAGTCAAAATTTTCGGGACATTATCAGTTGTCTCGGATTATTCTTCGACAGAAATAGACGTGCAGGTATTCTTCAAAACGCGCTCAAAAACAACAAAAATTGAGTACTTTGATTTTAATTGAATAATTCACAGTCTTGATTCAGACATTTTGATTTAAAGTTTATTTTAAACGAAATAAATCATCTTTGCTGTCATTTTAAATAAATTTCAATGTTATCATTACATAAAATGCGAAATTTTATTCCAGATAATCTATTTCTAAAAAATTCCGCACGAACATTGTAAAGTAATTTTTTTGATAAATCACGAGCGTTGTATTGTTTATTTACTGTTTTTTTTTACAGAATTATCGAAAAGATCAAGATATTATAAATGAAATATAAAAAATATTTTAATATGATTATAAAAAACGTGAGTTTTAATACTTACAGTTTATTTTCGAAAGTTGTCCAGCGATTTTTCGAAGGAATAATGTTAATTCTACATTATAAATATGTTAATAAACGATTTTAACGAAAAAAAAAATATGGCAGAAGCGCTTCAGCCTAAGGAACATTTCTACGCATCAACCAACTTGATTCTTTAAATATTTTGGAAATTATGACGATTTGATTGATGCGTTGCACGATCAATCGATCTCTCATTTCTCTCCTCGTTCGTCGCCGCTCCCACCACTACCGCCTACTAGCCGAGCGCATCTCCCGTTCTTGTATCCAGCCATTCAATTTTGTACAATTTATTTGAATAAAAGTTCAAAAAATTTAAAAATTTAATGTATTTTATTTATAACATTTAAATGCCGAATGAATGACATTCCTCCGATGCGTGTTTTTTTGAGTACTAAACAAAAATTATTTTAAAACATATTATCCACAATTTTGAAAATTTTCTTTGCAGAATTGAAGTTATATAAATCTGTTAAATATTAAGAAATAATTTTTGAATTATTATAACAAATTTGTTGTTAATACTAAAAAAATTTTGTCGATATTTGAAAATTTGCAATTGTTTATGATTTATTGAAATAAAAGTTCAAAATATCTTAAAATTTAAAGTATGTTATTTATAACATTCAAATGCCGTATGAATGACATTCCTTCGATTCGCGATTTTTCGAGTAAGTTTAAAAAAAAAAAGAATGTATTTTGAAACTGATTCTCCACAATTTTGAAAAATTTTTGTGCAGAATTAAAGTAATATAAATCAAGAATATCACAAGATATAATTTTTGAACTGGTAAAACAAATTTGTTGTTATGACTCATCATTTTTATGATTTGATATTCAAAAATTTGCAATTACTTACAATTTATTAAAATAAAAGTTTAAAAAATTTTAATATCCAATATATGTTATTTATAACATTTATGTATTGGAAATATGTAAAATAATTAATTTAAAAATATTGAAGTAAAGGTATGATCCTAGATGTTTTGTAAATTTTTGATTCTAGAATCTTCAAAATTTTGACGCAAAAAATATAGAAATTCTCTCATTTGTGAATTTTTGAATCGAAACTTGAAAATTTTGATCGCTTGAATTCTGAAGTTTGAATCCTAGTATTCAAGATTCTGAAAATCTTTCAAGCTGATCTTATAAGTTTTTCACTTAAAAACTTTAAGTCTCAAATTTCGAACAAATGATAAAGAATTATCTTTCAAATTTTTTTTTCATTCTCAATTACAAATTTAAAATGATTAAAAATCTGTAAAGTTTTGAATTCATTACATACTTTTGTATGCGAGTATCTAAGAAGTTTTAGAAATTTCCAAACATAAAATTGTAACTATCAATATATTTTGAATATTGTAAATTCTGTATATGTAAAATCACATTTGTTATTTACACTCTGTTGATTTACAAAAACTGATAAAATTTTATTATTTGTAATTTTGAATTGAGAAATTGAAACGGTAAAACTTGAAAAACATGATTATGCAAATAATGTGAATTTCAAGTAATTCTTTACTTATAATAAAAAAAAATTTTTTTACTAATATAAATAAAAAATATACTAACTAAAAGTATAAAAAAATTTAAACAGATTAAATCATTGAAAATTTCTGAAAGCAAAAACCTTTGTACATCAAAAGATATAAAAGTGCAAAGAAACACGTCTAAGGTTCCATGAATAAAGAGCATGAATTGAGAGCATAAAATCTAAGAAAGAAATATCGATAAAAAGCCTCAAGACTTCAGGAATAAAAATTCTCCTTGTACCATATTCCAGACATAATTTCTACAATTTCTCGCATCTGCAAATTGTGTATTTTGCGGATGACAGATTCAGCTCTGTACCTAATGGTCGAGGATGAAAGGTACTCTACAACCTGGGCAGAGCTCAAACAAGAACACTTCTTCGATCGATATACCATGGCTGGAGTTTGCCAAGAAATGAACGAAATATACCTAGAATTCGATCCTAACATGTTTTCTCGGAGCCTCAGTTCCCTGAGAACGACTGCCAAAAGCGTCGAGATAAAGTTGACCAACAAACAACAACCTTGTTTGACCGTGGAAATCGAAATGCCTTCTATTGGAGCGCAGGCCAGACAATGTGTTCACGATGTCCCCGTCAGACTCATTCCTCGAAGGGAATGGACTGCCTATAAATTAGCCGAGTTACCTCCATTTGATGTAAATACTTTTTTCAAATCCCTACAATAAGCTTTTGAAATTTCACAATTAAAAGAGTAAACTGTTCTTTCAGATTTCAATAGATATGCCTCTTATGAGAAACGTTCGCAGTGTTGTCGAGCGTTTGAGAAACATGAGTCCATTTTTGAAAATTGAAGCAAACGAATCTGGAAATTTGGCTTTCAAAGTGGAAACCGACTGGGCTGATATCTCGACGCATTTCAATAATTTGCACGTTTGGAACAGCAAGGAGGAGTTGGTCACAGTGAATCTGGATGTTAAGAAATTCCTCATGTTCATGGCATGGGACGTCCTTCACCCAGAAACTGTTAAATGCAACATTGTAAATCAAAAACTTGTTAATTTTCACCTGCAGATGGATCCATATTTGTCAATACAATGCGTTGTTCCTTCAATAGATGATTAATATTTTATTCTGAAATCAGGCATTTTTAAGTGGGAGAGATAATCGAAATCAAAATCAAAACACTTTGAATCCATTAAGTGGTTGATACTTGAGTGAGAAAGTTGTTTAAGATTTGTGGATTCAAAGATTATTTAAATCATCAACATTTTGTATTTTCCCACTTGTATTCTATGTAAATAAATAAGTTGAAAACGTGATCATGGAGGTTAACATTTTTTTCCGTTTTTATTGTTTTTGAGGTTTTATCCCAATCGGGACGTAACATTTCAGAAACATTTGTAAGAGCTTTAGTTTGAAATATGGTATCTTCTAAAAAGCTTTCAAGTCTCTAAAAGGTGTACGAAAAAATTTCTAAATTCTAAAATGTCTGCCAGAGTTCCAGAATTAGGGTTTTAGAAAGGCAGGTTTTGAAAGATATCTTTCAAATATCTTTTTAAAAAGTTTTATACATTTTTCAAAAAGCTTAAAAGAAATATTACTAACACACCCTAGTGATGTTGATTCTTATAAAAACCTAATTAAAATTTTTCATGAAATTCTATTATTTGCAAGTATTTTTTGTTTTGTTTTGTTTTTTATTTTGTAAGAATTATTTTCGTATGAAAAAACATTTCTTATGAGGAAAAAAAAGTTTTTTATTGAAATTTTTTCAAAAAATATCAAATTTTATCAAAATAATATAGGACTCGAATATTTTGTTATAAAAAATGTACAATTTTGTATAAAACTGTCTCTCTTTTTTGTAATAAAAAATTTTTTCTTAGGTCACTTTAAAAAAATTTTTGTTTATAAAAACTTTATTAGATTTATTATTATTAAGAAAAAAAAATAAATAAAAAAATAAATATTTCTTATGTATTAGGAAAAAGTTTTTGTTTATAAAAATGTTATTAGGTCGATTTTATAAAAAAAATAGGATTCTTATAAAAAATGTTTGATTTTTTAAAGAATTTTCTCTTTTTTTTATGAATATCAAAATAGTAGGGCACTGCATCTTTTTTTCGCTTCAAAAATTACATTTGAAACGTTTCATGTAAAAGGTAACAGACAACTTTCAAAATAAACATTACTAAAACGTTTTAAATATTTATAAAGAAGCTCAAAGAAAATTTTGAACAAAAGTTTTACTAAAAATTCTTCAAAAAAACGTTTTAAAAATATTATAATTAAAATATTCTTATCTTTCCAAAATAAGCATTACTGAAACAGTTTGTATGAAATGAGTCAAATATCTAACAAAACAAGCATTATTAAAATATTTCAATTGATTTTTGTTTAAAATAGAATACATCAGAAAGCTTTTAAATGAAAAATTACTGAAATGTTTTGCATGAAACAAACTAAATACTTTTCAAAAATTATGCTATAAAAACGTTTCATTAAGTAAGTTTATAAATGTTTTGTAAATATTTTAATTGAAACATTTCAGTTTAAAGCAATCAAAAATGTTTATATAGTAAATGAAAGAGTTTTTTTGTTACCTTACATGAAGGTTTCAGCAATATTGCTCGTGAAATATTTCAAAATATACAGAGTGTCCCAAAGTCAAAAATTAAAATTTTAGGAACTTATAGTTTGTGAAATTCCAAGACAATTTTTCCTTTGTCATTTTTCACAAAACTCAAAATCAAAAAAGATATTCAACTTTGAAATTTAACCAATAAACACGCTCTCACAAGGAGTAAAGATAAAAACTATGAATCAAAATTTACCAAATTTTTCTCCATACTTTCCAGAGTCGAAAAGTCCTTTGCTACTTTTTACGAAACTCAAAATCAAAAAAGATATTCAAGTTGAAAGTTTTGACCAATCAGATTTTTCAGATTTCAAACTTGAATATCTTTTTTGATTTTGAGTTTTGTAAAAAGTGGCAAAGGACTTTTTTATTCAGAAAAATATAAAGAAAATTTTGGTAAAATTTGATCCGTGTTTTTTATCCCCACTCCTCGTAAGAACACGTTTATTAGTTAAACTTCAAACTTGAATATCTTATTTGATTTTGAGTTTTGTGAAAAATGTAAGAGGAAAAATTGTCTCAGAATTTCACGTTCTATACACCCCTGAAATTTCAATTTTTGATTTTGGGACACCCTGTATATTTCGAATAATATTTCTATAGAAATCTTTCATAAGAAAGGTTATAAACACATTTGTTACATCCTTTGATAGAAACATTACAAACGAAAGTATACTGACAACTTCCTGAAACATCCAAGCCGGCATTTAATATTTTCTTAAGATTGCAGACATATTGCAAGTGAAATATTACATCTTGCAGTAACGTTGCAGAAATCTTGCAGGAAGACTGCAAAAACGTTTCTGCAATATGAAAATGTCTCCTATAATTGCATTTGCTATGCTGCATACATATTTCAGTAATATTCCAGTAATATTGCAGCAATGTTTTAGTAATATTTAGTAACATTCAATCTTCAAACAAAAATATTATCTTGTAAATTTAAAATAATATTACTGGTACATTGCAGCAATATTATACGAATTTCTGCAATATTACATGCCAGCTGGGATTGTCTGATTTTTGAAAAACTTTCGTGTTGATTGAGATAGATCAAAAGTTAAAAAATTGAGAATTTTTATCAATTGAATAACATTTAAACAAATTTCATCAATTATAGATAGTTTATTATAGGTAAAAAAAATTAATTGTCTCATTATTTCGTCCAAAAAACAACATATTCAAGTTTTTTTTTTTTAAATAAAATCATGTCCTGAATAGAAAAGCATCACAAAAATATATGAATTTTCCCATGCAACGATATAAAAAACAATTCGCCCACATTCTCTGGAAAAATTCCTATAATTTTTCTTACAATGCAGAAAACATCGCGCACTCGCAACTTTGCGAATTGGTCAGCTATCCCTTCTCCCATACGCCGCGATGTACGCGAATCTCGGCGGCGAGAATCAACCATTCGCCTTTTCAAATGCTGTCGCGTACGCACCTAGCGCGCGGTGTTTCATTTTCCCGCTATATTTCCCGAACGCAGCGGCAGTTTTTCCGCAAAGTTAAATCTCGCTTTTCTTCCGGTTTTGCATTTGCCTGGGACGGGTCATTCGAGCAAGTTTCGGAAAGTCGTTCGAAATGGAAGCGTAAATGAAGGGGGAAACTAGGGATTCTGGGAGGGTAGCGACTTGTTGATGGTCTGATCGAGGACTTAATTCGGCAAGTTTTGGGAAATGGGTCTGACGGATACGAGTTTTCAAGTACTCGTGACTCTGTGGCGAGTCTTGGTCGTCCTGCAGTTGCAGCGAGGAGAGGCAGGACTCGTTCAGTATTATCCTACTTGGCCGAGTCGCGCAGCGATCTGCTTATACAGTAGCCTCTTATACAGCGGCAGCAACATTTTCTTCTAACGCGTTCGACGGCCTTTCTTCGTTCAAGTAAGAATTCCTATCATTTCCTTCGTGATGGTAGTTTTTTTAAGTGGTTTTTTGGAATTTCACTGCAAGAAAACTTTTCAGTTTTTTAGAACCCTCTTTTTTTATATATTAGACCTTAAACTACAGAACGAATGTATGTTTTTGAAAAACATTTTCATTAGTGTTTCCGTTGCATTATTGGGGAGAGAAAAAAAAAGATTATAGTAATGTGAAAAGAGGTAAGAAATGAAATTTCTTTTTTTCAAGTTCCGCCATTTTGAAAATTGATGCGATCAAAATCATACAACTCTAGATTGAAAAAAAGGTTACATTTTATGGTTTTATTCCAGTAAGATTTTCAAAATCGCGTTGAAGATCAACCCAGACTTTTTTTGGAAGGTTTTTTTAAAATATACACTAATTTTTCAGTTGAAGACCTCATAAGTCAAAAAAAATAAAAGTATTCTTGTGGCGAAATTCCTGAAAATTTCCATTACATAAACGTACCCCCTTAAGTGCCCTTTTTCAAACTTTTGAATAATTGCGTTTGAACCGTAGAAACGTTACTCCGCTAGAAAAAGTATACTTATTTTCTCAGAAATTGTAGATTAAATAGTTTTTATTGGGTTGTATGATATTTTCGCAATATTTTGGACAGGTTTTTATAAACTCTTGTAAATAATCATCAAAGATGTATGAACATGGTAACATAAAACTGTAGGAAGTTATTTTTTTACATTGTAAAAGTACAACTATACTGTGAACGTGAAAATCGTTTGTTACAACTACGAATGTAGTTAATGTAAATATGAGTATTTATATAGTTGCGACAACCACACTTCTTCCTTTTTTGGGGTTTTTTGGAGTTGCGAATCCTGATGGTCTGTCGAATGAATTTTCACGAAATATTGCAATCATTTATTACATCTTTTACAGTGTTTTTGAATGCAAGTCAATAAATTGCAATTATTATTACAATCAGTGTCATGTAATATCGTCAAAATAAATGCATTCTATGAATCAATATCACTGTTATCAATACAGTTAAAATATTGCACTGTAAAAAAAAACTATTGTGGTCTTCGCTCAAAACATAGTCGAATTACTTCTTATACAGTTTCGAGGTAGGATTCACACATTTCCATGACATTTTTACAATTTTTTTACAGTTTTTTCTGAAAACATATGACAAATTTCCTGGGATGAGTGAATAATTTCCTCACGTAATTGTAAAATAATTTAGTTTCCTTTTTTCTTGAAAATTCAGTAGAATTCGTTTTACGTTTATAATTTGTCAAGAGTCGGGAAACTGTTCATTTCAAACGTAAATATAAATTAAGGTATGAATATGTATATAGTTGTAAAAACTATATCTTTTTCTGTTTTAAAATTCTTCAATATTCATAGTTTTTCCGATGAAATTCTACAGAATTTGAAATTATTTTTCTCACCTTTTCACAAGATTCAAAGTATAAGTCGATACGCTACAATCAATGTCATGTAAAATGTATAATTAAAATTAATGTATTGACTAGGTCAATGGCACTAGATTGGTTTTATTTTTACTGCTCGAACTAAGGCAACATAGAAAACTGCTTTAAAGCAATTTAAAGAAAATCAGGGCGTTCTTTAATAGATTAGAATTGCAATGGTTATATTCGAAAGAGATTGTGTGAAAAATGATTGGAGATAAGAGTGTAATAGAAAAATAAATTTAGGCAAGTATAGAAATGGTATTGAGTAAAAATTATGGTGAAGAATAAATATGAATAAAAGGATTAAAATTGAATTGCGAATTAATTTTTATGAAATAATCACGATATTAAGTGGTTTTTATGCAGTGGTGCAATAAAAGTATATAATGTTCAAATTTTCTAAGTTTTTTACTTGAAAAAATGACGTTTATTGACTTTATATAACTTTTTAGGAAATTTCGATGCTCAGAAATTGTTCTAGTTTTCTAGTTTATTGGTATCGAGTTTTCGAGTATATTAGGACTCATGAGAGTCTACTCATGTTTAACATAATTTTTGAAAATAAATTGATTGCATAATTTTGACGATTTGCAGAGTTAAGATCACTGAAAGTTACTTGTCCATAAGTTTTGTTTTGAGAATCAAAAATTTTTAATTCTCAGAGTCATCGGGTTTCAAAAATACTTTAAATATGGTATAATATTTGAGTATAAAGTCGAATCTCACAACAGTAAAAAATCAAAATTTTGAAATACTAAGAATTTCAGATATTCTAAGAATTATGGATCAAATCTCGAAATGTTAGATATTTTAGAAGTGCTTAATCCCAAAAATGTAAGTGGCTCAATTTTTGATAATTTTTAATTTTCCAATACAATATAAATAACTAATTCAGCGATTGTTTATTGCGAAAATTCTCTTTATTTATTACCTTTGATAATACCTGAAGATATGAAAAATTCAAAGTTCTAGTAGGATGAGAATTCTCAACATGAAAACTCTTAATTGAAAGTATTAAAATTATAGGTGTTTGTTTTCAGAAATTTGAATTCCGTAAATCTTTATCCATTATCCTAATTTTCGGTGTCGATTTTTGAAAAACAATGCTCAAATTCTTTCAGCTATTCGAAAAATTATTCATTATTACAGCAATTTCCAGAAAATCATCTGATGACTAAATCCTAGACTTCTTCATGAATCGTAAATATACCTCTGCAAAAAGATGCCAAATTTTCAATTTCCAAATCGATTTTCGGGGAAAACATCTCGTGCTTTAACTATTCATTTATTCCACCTCGTTCATATTCCATAACCGTGGAAGAACAGAAACAAAGCAACATAATAATGTTTTCTCACCCACCAGGAAAAAAAACAGTGATTCAAGACTTGAAGAGGAAACGCGCGCACGTGTTACGTAAAGAAAAAAGCGTTTCCAGTTGACTTGACTAAACGATCCTATAAACGATATCCGATCTTTTTTACACTTGTAAATAAGTGCGTTTGACACGTAAAAAATCAGACAAACCTTGCTGATTTGTAAACTTTTATTACACGCATAAACGCTCTTCGGCGTTATGAAAAAAAAAACTTGTTATACATTTTTTATTAGAACGTAGCATTTTCAAGGCGATTTTCTCGCTTTTTTTTATTTATAGAAACACGCGAAGATTCCGATTCATGGTTTGAAACGATTTAAACAATCCATGAATCAGTTGATTGTATTTTTTAAAAGTTATTCAAAAAATCGAGAAACTTGATGCGACTTATGAAATATGAGTCAGAAATTTGTTGATACATAATTTTAGTTTTGAATCTATAAAATTGGAACCTGGGGAATTTGAATGTTATTTCCGAGAAATTTTCAATTAATGTAAAAAGCGTTCGACATTTTTTAATTTCCTTCCAGATATTCTTAGAAGTTTTACAAAATTTTATGTGTATGATTGAATCAGTGAATGACTTACAAAAATGTTGAAATTGTTGCTGATTGTGAGTCTCAATTACAGCTCACTAGAAAAATTTGCGTTCCATTATCCCCGAAAATAAGAATATACGAATCGTGGAATATTTTTTAATATGCAAAGTAATGATATATGTAATTATAAAAAATTTTATATATTTCTGTAACTGCTATTTTACTTCTAAGTACAGTAGTATGAAATAGATTGCTTCAGGCGCGAAATTAGGGTAGAATTAATTATTATTTCATGTAAAAATAATAAAATTTAAAATAAACTTAAAAATCAATGAAAATACAAACAATAACTAAATACTGCGTTGAATTATGATTAATAATTATAAAAATGAAGTAATTGATGATAATAAGAATGAAAAATAATAGAAATAGGTGAAAATCATAGAAAATGGACTTAGTTATCGTTAGACTTAGAGGACATAACAAATAGTTGTCTGTAAGTTCTCAAATTTTAACAAAACTCAGCATTCTTAATTCCATTAATTCAAAAATAATAGCAATCAAGAATTCAGAAGAATTATAATTATAAATGTTTAGCTAGAAAAAGTTAGAAAAAAGACATTTGAGGAATTGTTTTGACCTAGTGAATAATAAAAAAAAACTAGAATTTATGAAAATGTTGAACATAAATATAAGAAACTTTGAACTCTGCAGCTTCGAATTTAGAAATTAAAAAGGAAATTCATAAAAATACCAAAAAGTATTTTTAATCATAAACGAACTAAAGAAATGCCAAAAATAATAAAATAATATGAAAGAACTGTTTTCTGAAAAATCTGAACAAATATATACGATCATTAAAACTTGGAATCCGAGACCATCGAATTCTAAAAGAACCTATATACCTATGATTTTGGAAATTTTAAAATTTACATATGCAAATCGTCCTATACGAATTGTAATTTTTACTTTGCTATTACAAAGAATCTAATATCTGTGTATAGTGAAACATGTAATATAATATTTTTAATTTTTATAATTTGTTTTTCAGCTTGTAAAAATATTGTAATATGTAAAAAAATGCATGACTAAAATTTATTGTATACGTTAAAATTTACGATACATTTTCGAATTTTTCAAATATTGTATCTTATTTTGTCATCCAACTTATTAGTAATCTAAATTAGTAAGGATAAAAATATGATATTGTAAAAAGTACGAGATGTATAATAAAAAAAGAAATATGTGAAGGAATTTTCACAACAAAATATATTTGTTGTTACAATATCATTTGACAATGTTTTTAATAGGGTGTTGCAATAATTACTATATTATCTAGCAAAAAGTACAATATGTCTGAGTGACTCCCGTTTACTATACAGTTTTGTAATAATTACAATATTTTTATCTTAGTGTGAAAAAATTTATTATATCAGAAAATCCTTCAAATTGTATAAATAATGAGGAAATATGAGAAATATAAAAAGATGAAATTATAATCTCACGGACTTGAAAATCACAACTATCGAGTTCGATTATATTGAATACTACGTATATGAAAAATGTGAGATTCTAGACTCCAAAATTTATATGATATTCAAATTCCGAAATTCGTAAAATATAAAAATCCTTATTATGAAATTTTAAATCATGAGGTCCCAAAAGAAATATGTATTTCTTAAGTATTTCAAGAATTTCTGGAATTTACGTATTTCATGCCATTCATACGATTTGTAGTATTTTCCGGTATTAATAGATTTCTTGTATTTCTATGATTCACTCGGCAAATTTCTGGAATTCGATACTAAAGTATTGAAATTTACAACGATTTTGAGTTTCTAGTATTTTGATAGATTAAAAATTTATTTATAGATTGCTATACAGATTAACAGTATTTTTAAAAATGTTTGGGAAAATTACATATCTACAAAGATTTTAAATATTTCTTAGATTGTTTACATTTTTTTCTTTATTTGAAAGTATCTATATTCTTATAGATTTATTGTATATTGCTTGATTTTTAAGTATAGTAAAAATTGTCATACATACTGTAATTTATACAATACTGTAATAAATAAAATAATTAACGCAATTTTTGTAATAATATTATAAAAATTACAAAAATATTGTAAAAATTGCAAAATTATTGTAAAAAACACAATGATATTGTACTTTTTCCAATATATCTGTAAAAAAGTGCAAGATTTTTTTCTCAGTGCATATTTCTAAAATTCAGTGTTCAGTAAGTCAAAGTGTTCAAAAAATTTTTTATATTTCATACACCACCATGCAAAAGTATTACGACATGATCGAAAAAACAATAAATTCAATAAATATTAATCAATATAAATAAATGTTTCATGAGAATAAATTATTTATTTATTTCACAGCGCAAAAATGATGCTTCTTAAAAATAGAAATTTTTGGTTCCTTAAATAACTCCATCATTTTGACTCATATATAATAATTAACTATTAGGTGCGCAACTAAGTTCTCGCTGTTTTTTCGATAAAAATGTAACTTTATTATAAAAAAACTCTTACATCTGAATCATTCAAAGTATTGC
>JAPYZL010149710.1:0-20474 GCA_030522825.1 Platygaster orseoliae
AGTCCTCATCAGGGCAGTTACAACCCAATCTTCCAATGATAAGCCAAAAAAACTAAGAACCCCTTTTGGCTTATCATTGGAAGATTGGGTTGTAACTGCCCTGATGAGGACTCAAAAATAAGAGTCGAAAGCTTGACTGAAAGAGATGTAATAAAATTATAAGCAGAAAAATTTTCCCTTCATTATTGATATTGGCTCCACATAGATTGGAAAGAAATCATTAATCTAAATTAAAATGCCTCTAAGAGTAAAATTGAAAATTAAAAAAACATCCTAGCTGGAAAAATTCGATTACCTGAGGTTGGCGGTGATCGCACAATTTTTTTTTTTTTTTTGATTTTTGGAATTTCAACTTAGAGTTCATCACATGTCATTTATATAGTTGATTTTCTATCAAAAAAACCTTTCAAGAGTTTTTTATTTTTAGGAATTGTGTCAGTTTTCTTTTTTGAACCCCAGCGACATACAAATCCAACGTGCTTATTCCAATTTTGGTATTATTATATTACTTTCTTAAAAATTGTTACAATAGCCATATGTCGTATTTCCTAAAAAAATCATACAGTTTCATACCAGTATTTCTAATTACTTAAAAAAAAATGCATCTCTTCTAAAGATCGAGGGCGCAATAAATCAAAGTATACGACTCTGCGCCTGAAAACTAAGCCATGAAATGATTTTCATTAATCAAACGCTGTAGAGCATATTTTACAGGAAAAGTTGCCACAAACGTTTTAAAATAATCCTGCAAACAAAATTAGACGACAATTAGACCCGAAACCAAAATAAACATTTTGTCCGATCACTGCCAACCATATTTGATGGGCTGTTGTCGGATTTTTGTTTGCCAGGGATTAAAAATAAAAAAACAATAAAAAAGAAATAAAATTCACATCTTTTTGCTATCCTATATTGTAGAATTATGGAATTCTGTAATTGCTCACAAATTACAAGATGATTTTTTTGATCTCATATTCTTGAATTGACATTTTAATTTCTCATTTGGGTCTACAATATAACACATTTGTTAAACTAAAATAAATTCCAGTTTGAAATTTGCAGTAAATTAGCATTAAAAAAATTTTGCTGGAATCTTTTTATACACATTTTTTTTGTATAAATAAGTATTACTGATTGTAGAATTGATAGAAAATTTGCAGTAAATAAGCAGTGAAAAAATATCTGCAGCAACTGTATTATGCAAAGGATTTTACTGACCTAATATTAACTTAGCACAACTAATAATTTAGCGACAGTATAGCACAAATCTACTTCAAGTTTCTATAGATATTTGATTTGCTAAGTTCATGTGAAATTGACAAAAACAGTCATTTTGTTTAAAAAATCAAACGACAAAAAAATTAATTTATAATAACTTCAATAATCACAAAAAGCTTTCAAAACTTTGCACAGTTACGAAAGTGAGCGTAATAAATTTAAACTTATGGAGAGATGTTTTGAAAGACTTTTCATCACTTCTTTCGTTTTTATAAAAGTAAGTAAAATTAAAATTAATTTTAAAGAAATCCTGTAAGTTGTGCCGCAAGGAAAAATTGGTTGAATAGAAAAATAAACTATTTGATTTTTCTGTGAAGCCTCGTTTCTCCATTCCAAGTCACATATTCTGAAATAATATTTATTTACTGGTAGTACTAGAAAATCCTTACGATTTCCATGTGATATTCAGTAAGTACAAAAGAGAAATGTTTAATATTACTGAGTTAGTTAGAAATTTTGTGTAAAAAATCATACATGTATATAAAGTTGCTTCTGGTCAGTTTTTGGGTATAACCTTTAGTACGTGAAAAAAAAGTCATGTATTGATCCAGTTGCTCTAGGGGTCTTATCTTGGCTTCAGCGCCGGCTGTTTTTCGTATCGGAAGGGCCTACTTTCGATGTTATCCAATGGCTCAGTAGTAGGCAGGTGGTGGCAGACACGTGGTGTACCTACAATAAGTGCAATATCAGAGAATGTGTCCCCTTTGCCCGAAATCTAACGCTACAGCCACGCTTTGCAACATTTTTAAGGAATTTCGCTAATTTTTAGAAAAAGGCTATCAATAAATAAGAAAATATAAATAAATCAAAATAATTAAACAGGGGCAAAATAAATCAATAAAATCCCGAGTTTTTTGGGATCCCGAAAAGTTCGGGAATCTCTAAAATTTCGGGAATTCCGAAAAGTTCAAAAATATCATCATAATCAACAGCTGTATGTTCGAAAGAATATGGTCTATATAAACAAATTTAAAAAAAGTGCTTAAAATTGTTTCAGATTGAGAGATCACAAATTATGAGACATAATGTGCGAACTTGCGGAAGATATGAAACCGCACAGTTTGTCTGGGAAGAAATTTGAAATGTACGAAGAAGGCTTCTTGCCAGAAAGTATCAAGTTGTGTGTGGGAATGTGTCGAATTTCGTACCTATTCAGCACTTCCATTTTCTTACATTGCAAATTTTCTCGCGTAATTTTTTAGTGCACTTAAATTATTAAGCTTGAGGATATTTAATGATTTTTCATTTCGTCGAGGGTTTGCCAGTAATCAACATCATCTAATGTTTTAAAAACATCCTAGAAAATTGAAGAAAAAAACTAACACTAAAATGTAACCGATTACGTGAAAATTGGGAAATTCTAAAATCTTAAATGTAGGGTTAGTAAGTATAGAGTAAATCTAAAAAATTTCAAAAATCGTGGTAAGCTTGGACTGAGAAATCAAATTAAGAAGTCTTACTTTATGAAATAGTTATTATTTCTATTTCACAGCAACGATAAATTTTACTTATAAAAATGAGTAACATTTTAAAATCAAGAAGATTTTGTATGATTTTTTTTTATGCACATTCATATAAATACAAATACTTAGTAAGTACAAATATTTTCTATAATTGTTATGTAAACATGATAAGATCATATTATATTGGGTCATCTGCTTTTGCCTATTTAAAGTAAAGTCAGGTATGCAATGTATTTTGAAGCCAAGTGAATTAAATCGCACACAAGTCGACGTACTCTTTGTTCTCGAAAAGATTTCCCTTTCACTGTGTGTGTTGCGGCTCCGTCGAATAAGAAGAAATGAAAAAAGAAGCCACGCCATACCTCGTGCGCCCATGCCCCACGACCGTGAATGCACTCACGCACGTGCGTGAGAGCCTCCAGCGTCGCTTTTTTTATTGTCCTTTTTCTTTACTCTCTCACTTGCTCTCGGTTGCTATGCTACTTCTCAAAATAATGTCCTTAGAAGCAAATGTAATATTGATAATGACAATTCTAAAACAACATTCATTATTAAATCTAACGATTCTTCAAAATGTACAAAATAAATGGTATGGTTGGAAATAAAAATATTCAAAGTGTGTAAAGTGCAAGAGATAATTTATTTTTTAATATAATTCATCTTCTCATGCAACGATATATAATAAAATAATCTTATTAAAATAAAAGGGCAATAATGTTATTTTGACAATTTTTTAAAAAATACTGCTGTTGACTTCTCAAAAATCGTAGCTGCAAATTTCGAAAAGATTCGATTTAAAAGCTAAACACTAAATTATTAGTTTGAAATTCATAACGTTGTAAATTAAAATTTCGATTTTCATGAATTTGAAATTTAAAATGGAGTGAAATCAAAAAACCGATTTCATTCTTTTATAGTAAAGGTGTCGATTATAAAGTTGTTTTTTTGCGTTCACAAAAATACAAAAAATACCAAGCTTAAGACCTTGCACGAGAAGTGAAACTTTTTAAAAAAACACCCAAGCAATCATCAAAATGTAATGACTGAAAAAAAATGCTCCCCGGCGAAGCCCCCCTGCGTGCTCCGCGCGCCAACCCCCATTAAGGTTTTTGTTATTTGATTTTGATTTATATTTTTTTGATTTATAAAATTTTTTCGTTGATAAATTATATTTTTTATGACAATCACATAAAAAAAGGAATCTACATGTAACGAAAAAGTGCAACGCTGGTGGTTAAGTTAGGTTGGGTTGGGTTTGGTATAGTAGGAGGGTAAAAAGGGAGCTACATGCAACGAAAAAGTGCAAAGCTGGTGGTTAGGTTGGGTTAGGTTAGGTTGTGACTTGGAATGAGAAAAGGGACCTATGGTTATCATATGTGACTTGGAATGAGAAAAGGGACCTATGGTTATCATATGTGACTTTGAATGAGAAAAGGGACCTTAGGGGTGCTTAGGTTAGGTTAGGTTAGGTTAAGTTAGGTCAGGTCACATCCCATAACGCATTTTGCTTCCCCTTCGAGCCCCAGGCGCCAGTTAAAAAGATTCACTTAAAAAAAAAAAAAAAATTCGTAGCATTTATTAATTTTTTTATATTCGTAGAAAACTCATTAATATTAATACACATGAAAGCACTGTGCCACTTGAGTTGTAAATGGCTCTGCGATCTAGTCAATATTTTCAGGTAGTAGCACCGTAATGGGACACTTGTATCATTCAAATTTTTCATCATCTCTAATATTTATAAATGTATACTGTTATAAAAAAACCTCTCTGTTATGGTCCTAGATCGAATTATGTTACAAAAACGTAAATTAAATATTTCTGACGGTTCAAATATTAATTTTTAAAAATTAAATTATTGATTTTAATGAAGTATTAAGCGCCTCTATAGGAACATGCAAGATTTAATGAATTTTCACTGTCACAAATGGGGGTCGGCCCATTTGTGACAGTTGTTGACAGAGGGGGGGGGGGTCTAAAAAATGTGATGTCACATTTGTGGCAAAAATTTTTTTTCGTGAAATTCAACGTTCCTCCGGGAAAACTTGCGGGTGATGATTTTTATTTCGAATAAAGAACATAAAGCATTTTATATCTATTTTCGATGTGACTGAAAATTGATGTGAACATTCAACAAAATTGTAGAAATAAAACTAACTAGACTAGATAAACTGACTGGATCAGTTGACTAGATTTTTCAATGTTTTTGGACTTTTGCAATTTTTTAGCATTCAAGATAGCATTTTCATTAAAAAAAAAAAAATTAATTCGTAAAAATTAATTAATTAATTAATTAATTAATTAATTAATTCGTAAATAAAAAATTAATTCGAAAAATAAAATTCGTATGTATTTTCAATACTTTTTATTTCAATGTATTTATATGATGATAATCATCATTAACATATAATAATAAAAATAATAATAAGGTTTTAAAAATAATAAAATATAATAGGCGTCTGAATTTTTTAATTCTGCAGTTTTTTGAAATTCCAGAAATTGAAATCGTTGAAAATTTAAATAAATGAATTCAACATTAAAACACATTAATAATAGTTGGACGAATAAATAAAATTATAGAATTATTTAATTCCGGATAAATTAAACTTTTTCAAAATTAAAAATTTTTTTATGATAAATAAAGAAATTTTTTTATTGTAAATTGAAACTTTGAAAAAAACTGGGAAGGCGATGGAATAAAAACAACCGTTTTACAATGTAAAAGTTATGTATATAATGCTTTAAAACTCGCATTGTTGAAAATAAAAAATTTGTTGCCTCACATTTAAAATCCAACATTATGATGTGACACAGTGTGGGGGGGGGGGGGTCCAAAAAACGCCAAAAAACCGTGACATCATTTATGGAAGCTTCCTTATCTGAAATCTGAACAGTTTGTAAATATATATAAAATCATAATTTTTTCAATTGAAAAATTTTTTTCTGAAATTCACCTGTACTCGAGTCAGAAAGTTGTGAAATCAAAAAAGTAATGCGATTATAATTTAAAATTCGTTTTAATTGGAGACCTCAAAGTTTCTTTTCATTTGTTGAATTGAACAAGATTTGTATTTGTTTTTTGATTTTGAAAATTTGAAAATTTTGTATTAATGACAAGGTTCCTGAATCGTATGTTACGTTACTGAGGAACATTGGAATGCTGCTTTCGCTTGCACTTAACTATATAAAGCCTACATCTTCGCCTCACGGTTTCGCTGATAAAACTTATATTGTCTACAGTTTAAAACTATTGCTTGGCGTTGTAGTATTTGAGATTTATCTTGTACACGCATCATTAATTTTTTTGAAATTTAAGATACAATTTGAAGAGAAGGTTTTTGCTTTGGCATGTAATCCCAAACTTCAAAATTTTTAAGAAGTCTGTCCTAAAGATAATTTATACGGATTTCTGAAAGTCAATTGAAGTCATTTGAAAATGGTTAGGACTCATTACGGTTTTTGATATTTGATATAATTTGAGCTAAGTACCAAACTGTAGGTGATGTATTGTTTTTTATAGACTGAAGAAGAAGGATTTTTCGAACTTACTTGCGGTTTAGTAATATGGAGTTCTTTTTGGTGCCGTGTTTAGAACTTTAAGTAGTTAGAAACGTAAATATCTGGAAAAAACTGAAACATAATTTTTAATTTGATTGATTAGTCACCTCGAAAATACGGTTTATTATTTGTAAGAATACGCTACGCCAAAAAAAGCCAGTTAAAAAGTTATGTCAGAATCAATTTTTTTATTGATTTTGAGTGAATTTGAAATTTGGAATACTTCATGAAATTTTGAAGTCTAGTCGAAGAAAACTATAATTTAGAAAAATTCGTAAAATACAGCTTCTTAAGTGCTCATTTTTCATTTTGAAATAGACATACAAGGATTCTGCATTAGCCTCGTTTTTCAAAGGACCGTCTTGATTTCAGACTTTCAAGTTTATGTATTTCTGTTTTGCATCCACTCAATCCCTCATGTGTTACTTCCTTTTCCGGTCTAAAGAAGACGCGTGAACAATGTTTCGGATCCCCTCACAAAAATTTAACTTTTCATTTACAGGATTTTATTTAAATTTTTTCTTAAATTTGAGGAGAAATGCATCATTACCTATATACTTAGATGTTCATTTCAAACAATTTTTTCTCAAAATCTATATTGTTGAAAATCAATTACTTTTTAGCAAATATATACAATGTGTAAGAAAAAAAATCAAATTCTCGAAAGTGGAACTCGTATGAACGGTGAAAAAATGTGATATTTTTCTCGGAAAATTGGGACTAGTCGAAATTCTTTGACAAAGACGCTTAAGCGTCTTCGTCCAATTGGGCCTTTTAAAGCACGATATAAATACTCGAGTGTGAATTGAAACGCCGCCAGTCGCTGTGGCATTATTTACGACGTCTACATAACTTTGGACGTTTCCGGCGCTGCCTGGGGTGTAGAAAAGTCGCTACACAATAGTCATGTCATTAGAAAAGCGAAGCTTGAACAGAAGGGGCTGGAAATCAAAGTGGGATTTTCCAAATTTTGCCAATTTCATATGGTGAAGGGAAAACCATTGACGTTTTCCTGTGTTGGTTTGAATTCTGCACCTGTAAGAAAATATCGCACAGAATATTTAGTGAAATGTAGGGGCACAGTCACGTTGCATATTAAAAACTATTCAGTGTTTCCGTTCAAAGTAATTTCCATTTTAAATACTTTAAGGTAAATGTATTGAAGATGATAGTAGCATTCATTACATTTATAAACTTGATTTATGATGAATTTGATGAATTTTCTGAATATTTGACTAAAAACAAATGGAACATTTTTTAGTGATGTTATTTTACAGAGTTACGTCCGCTATTATAAACTGGAGCACAAAATACAAAAATGAAAAAAAAAAAAAAAAAATAAGAAATGCCGAAATTAATGAAGTTTCGAAAACTCTGATTTGAAAATTTAAATTTTCCAGTTCAAATCGTCGAATTAAACTTCAAAAATCAAATTAGACCGAATGATAAAACACGAAAATTTGGATGGTATATTAAGATTGGAAAAATTACGTTACCTTCACGTTCATTTTTATTTTCAATATACTGTAAAAATCACAGATTTATTAGTATTACATTTGTGTTAAAAAAAAGTGAAAAATAGCTAGAAAAAAAATTACAGTTCTGTCAGAAGTAAGTGTAACCAATGGTTGTCTCATAGGTAATAAAAAATCTGAAGAACATACATTTTCGATACTAGAGGAAAGATTGATGGGGTCGGGCCTCTTTCAAAAATACCACGTCCCTAACATAGCATTGCGTACAGTGTATACCTCCGCTTGTTTTCAGAGTTACCCCCCTCTTCCAAATCAGCCATTCGCGAAACCATCTCTGCTTGTCTCTGCTCTGTTGCGCTTAGCCAAGCGCCAAGTTGTTTCGCCAGTATTTCGATTTCAGTCCGAGAACAAATTCCGTGAGCTTCGTTTTACATCGCTCACTCGTTTCTAAATTCATCCATAAATCCATTAACTTTTGCAATCCCTCAGCCTTTTTCCCACTCGATTAGAAATAACAACAACGATCTTAAATTTCGAAAAAAAGTAAAACTTGAATAAAAGTCGTTGTAACGTGGGAGCGGTTTGTTGAAGCGGGAATATAAAGGCGCACGCGCATGACTCGTGCTGGGGCGAATCGATAAGAGTGCAATTGTTGACGCGTGGGCCTGAAAATAGTAAATAATACGTTCTATACCGGAAAATGACGAACATTTTCGGGTCCGCGCCGGTTATTTCGGCTGAGTGCAGTGTTCGTGTCAGGTGAAATACTGAGTTGTTCAGAACCTGCTAAATTTGACTAAGAAGAATCATGGATTTAGTATCAGGGACGCTGCTGGTACCGACCAAGAACGTCGATGTTGCGTCTTATCAATCTACTTTTTACTCCCCGCCGCCTACTGAAGCGTAAGTTTCCGGTTTTCTTGAACGTTTCAGTTTCCTCAGACTTGGAATTTAATGTAGTTAATCGGAATTTTAGGCTTGTAAAAAAATTCTAGTGATTTGTATAAGGATTTTGGGAATAACGTGGAATTTACCCAGAATTTTTAAACTAACATTTTTAATTATCTATGAGTACATTGTTTAAATTTTTTGTCTTAATTTTAAGAAAAACTGTATAACGCCCATTACACATACCCTTTATTAATAATGCATTAAAAGTATACAAAATATGTGTCTTAAATTTGATATATCATGTGTGTTTGAAAATTTTACATAAAATAACTACATTTTTGCATTGAACCTGTGGCATTCATTTAATTTATAATTGTTAATCGAATTTAATACATTGATGTGTTAGAGTCATACTAAAATATTTCAATTATATTTCCTTTTACATTCATTTCTGAATGAAATTTAACTGAGAAAAAAAAATTTAACTGTGACTTAATTTTTTTTAGATACTGGTTGCATGAAATCTAAGACAAATTTTAAATGCTATAGGTGAAAAATGTATAAAAATCAAGTAACAATAAAAAGTATTGAGGAAATCGCTCATTTTTTTTTAATTCAGCGTTGCAAAAGTCCATCATGAATGTGAAAAAATTTAAATTACTTATAAAAACAAAACTAAAAGTTTCGTGAAAACTTTATGGAGGAAAAAACTTTCAAACTTGTGTGCAAACTGATAGCTCTACGGAATTTCTATTAATATCGAACATTGTTGCTTGTATTTTTATCTCACAACGCTCATTCGTAACGCGTAAAAAAATTTTTGGTCGAATCAATTTAAATAGAGTCAAATTGCGAAACGATTTTGCTAATTAAACAATCTCATGAATTTATTGAGTATATGTACTCAATTTTGTGTGTTTACAGCGTGAGAGAAACATATGTGACAAAAGTCAATGTTGTACCACTGACAAAATTTATGTCAGCAAACATATTTTATTATAATTGGAAGATGTTTAACACATTTTTTAAGATCAAAAATTTTGTGTGTACAAAATATATATATTACAATAGTTCATAATTTATCATTATTCGTAATTTATTTAACATATAAATTATATCATAATAAAATTAAATAGTACATAATTTATGATGGAAAATAACATTTCATTTTACTGATACTAATTTTACGATTCTAATTGTACTTTCAATAACTCTATGGATTCAAATGCATGGTTCAAATTCCGCTGACAAATAGTATACACATATACAATATTAAAAGTAATATTAATAAACAGTAATAACAGTGTACAATATTTATATACATTACACTTAGAAATAAAAATTTGAATTTGAAGAGAATAATTCGAAGTCATCAGATTTTGAAGAAGACATTTGAAATTTAAAAATATAATTTTTTTTAGGTTAGGTAATTTAACTATGTAAGTTGGGGAAAAACGATTAAAAATTAGATATGTCTGGATTTAATGTTTCAAACATAATTTTGTTGTGATTTTATAACCTCTGAATTTTGTTGTGATTTTACAACCTCTGAATTTTGTATTTTTTTTTAATTCCACGAAAAATGGATTCAGAATAAAAATATTACATCTTTCGGTTCCCGAGGCTAGGAAAAATAAATTGGAATATGTGGTTATTAAATAATAACAATAAGATTAAATCATAGAAAATTTAATGCAAATATAAAAATTTCAAAGCTGAGTTTCACAAACAAATAATTTTTACTACAATCAAAGACGAGGCCTCGTTAAAACAAATAAAATATACTCAAAATGAAAAAACTTTCATAAGTGCGTAGTCGAAAAAAATTTCTTATAATTAGATGAAGATTTAATTGTAGTTCATAACAAACTTACGCCACTTTCTATTAAATAATTAAAAAACATTTCCAATACGCTTTCAAAAAAATTTATTTATTTTGCATTCAGCATATATTTTAGTAGTTCCAATTAAACCACTTTTTTGAGTGTAGGTAGAAGTTTATTTTTGATTGTCGATTCTTAGAAAATTCTTCAATTAAAAATTTTTAAATTGCCTACCATACACTGTTAGAAAGATCGGTAATAATTTAACCATCATGCATGAAAAGTTATTTACTCATTTCATAGTTGTATTTTTTCCATGCTTCAGTTTTGTAGAACTATAAATTTGCATCAAACTTTATGATTACAAAACGTCAAGATTCAATAACTGTGTGGAAAAATTGACATGAAAGAAATTCATAAATAAAAAAAATATTATAAAGTGATTTGAAGTGGAATATTTTTTATACATACTTTTATTTTTTTGATATTACATTAAACTTATTTTATAGTATTAGAATTGAAAACTCTTGCTCATCAAATGAAAAACTAATTAAATTGTAAAAATTTATTGAGGTAAGGTAGTTTAAAATTTTTCTTGTTTCGAAGAAAAATTTGTGAAAATTCTTATAATACTTTCAACTTATAATTTTCGTATTTAAATCTATGATTTAACATTCAGCTAGTTCGAGTTTTAAAATTTGACAATTTTTTCAAATTTGTCTTGTAAACTTTTTGAACGTTTCACGTGATAGTATTTTATCGATTTAGTATGAGTTTTGAATTTACATTGTGAAAGTTGTTTTTCCTTGAAAGTTCTGGCCCCTTATTGGAGGAAAAGATTTTATGACTTCTACCAAAATTGTAAAAAAACTCGATCAAGAAAAATTCTATTCACTGAGAAAACCTTGGACAATTGGCCAAAACGATTTGTCCCTTAGCAGGTGGAATTTTTTTCCATACTTGAAAAGCGAACGAAAACTTACCTTGCGCTCTATCGAAGAATTTCATCTATTTTCTTGAATTTCTTTTTGAAGCGTATACGGAAAATGTTTACGTTTATTTATATTATTTCATGAATTCATATTTATTCAAAAAAAGTACGAATATTCCCTAGCGCGAACAATTATTTAGTATCAAGAAGTAAAGCTGATCACTTGCATTTTTACTAACAATTGTTTGTTTATAAATTTTTATGAACATGAATTAAAATGCTTATGATTAGGATTACATACAAGTGACAGAAATGCCGATTATTATATAATGACTGATAGAAAATTTATTGATTGGATGAATCGAAAATAAATCCATTACATGATTATTTATGGTAACATTCTATTAGATATAGATACATGTTATTTGCTACTAGTACATCATATTATCCTAAGTTGAAATTTTCGATTTATAGTTTAAAAACAGGAAATGTTTACTAGGAAAAATTATTCACCAATGTTTTTTTACAATATTTTTCATTTTCTCACTTTCACTATAATTTCAAATGTATATCATAATGTTGTGATACCGTCCCCTCCCCTTTCTCCTCAAAAATTTTTGCTGTGACATCTTGTTTAAAAAAACATTGTAAAATAAAAACTAAAAAAAAAAATAAATGAATGAAAACTAGTGATTTTAATTCTTATAACAATAATGAATTTCTCATAAGGTCGACCATAAAAAATTCTAATAAGAAAAAAAAATGTGTATTAAAACCAGTGACACTTTTATAAGAAACTTCAAATTTTTTTTAAAGAAAATATTTAAATCTCGTCCATTTCTTATGAACTGGAATTTTCATGAAAAAAAATTTTTAGTAAACATTTCGACAGAAAATAAAATTTTATAAATAAATTTTTTACTACAACAATCTTAAAAGATTGACCTTTTTTTGAAACGACGAATTTCATCGTTAATGATTTAATGAATTTTTTTTGTCGACGATGCTTAGATGCTTCGCTGAATTTTTAGGTTTTAAATCATTGATGGTTAATCTCAGAAAAAAATTCTCCTGAGATTTTTCAACGTTGTAAACTTTATGAACATTGGTCAGTCTGTTTTGACTTATGATTAATTTTTTCATTTTGAAGAATTTTGATGAATCGATAAGGTGTATGCTGGATTAAATTGATTGGGAGAAAGCCTGTATATTCCTGTTAAAACACGAGACTTGAGTAAGACACAGCCAAGCAACCCCTTACAATAAATTTACAATACGGCTTTCGAGTCTCCCCTTGGTTTCCCTAGTCTCGAATCACCCATTGTCGGCGTTTCATAGGGGTGCAGCTGCTATCAGTTGCCACTCCAGCCGCTCCGTCTCCCCCCCCCTCGTTCCCTCCCCCTTCCTAATGCATGATTTTTCTCCCAACCATAACCAATGTATTGATCGATTTAGTATATTTCCCTGTCATCTGGGAACACTTTCCAAATCCTGGTTCACTAGTGTGCATATATACATTATATGTACGTTTTGAATTGGAAAAAATCAAAGATAGGAACTAATGTAATAGCTACAGAAAAGAATTATATGGCTGCCACAACTATATTAATGACGAAATTTTTGTTAGTTTTTGTTTATGGTTGGTGTAACCTCTCGAAAGATGGAAACATAAAAAACATTTGAGTCCCAACTTATTGCAGTAGCATTCCAAAGGAAATTTGCAAAAAAGTGAATGTTTGATATATTAAGAAAAACCATCCATAAATAGTTTTTACAAGTACGATTATATGTATAGTTGTGAGAACTGCATTTAATTTACGTGAACGTAAAAGTTTAGACATTGAAGTAAATTTTAGCAAGTTATATGAAAATTTGTAAAAAACTGCACAACTTGAATGAGACAAGGAAGTTCGGTATATTGAAAGAAATTGCTATTCTCGAGTGTAAAATAAGAGAAACATTCATAACAAATTTATAAGGCATAAAGAGCATTTACTTTCAATTTATTTATTAATCCTGCCTTTCGGTCATTACAATTTAGGCCCTTATCAAGACCTACAACCACATTTACAATATTTTAACATTTCACATATTCCTTTACTGATCATTTTTCATTCTAATGAGTTTGAAGTAAATAACACATATCTAACTATAGCATAGCAGGCTTCTACATCGTATTTATATCGTGTCGAAAAATGATTGCACAAATAAATACAAATTAGAGCAAATTTAAATGATTTTAAACGTGATATAAACAATCGATATAAAATTGATAGATTTTATTAGTTCAATAATAATAATTAGAAAAATAAGATATTTTTTCTGTAGAATATTTCACATATCATTTTTTTTTAATTTTCGTGTGTTCCTTAATATTTATGTCTTTCTCGGGTTTTAGTTTTAAACTTGTTGAAAATATCTATCAATTCATATGAATCCATAATATCTCTGCGATCCTTTAATTTTATGAAAGTAGTCAGATCTAAAGTTCAACTTTAACACTTGTGATTTGTTCAAAAAATTGGAGACCATATGTTGGGTTCGAAGTTCTTTTGTTTCTTAAATTTTTGGGAAGTTCCGAAATATGTTTTGAGACATTATCTTGCTGCATGACAAATTAGTTGCTTTCCTACCAGCACAGTTTTATAAAAAAAGTATGATGTAGTATTATTTTTTTGTTTTGAAAAATTCGGAAAAAATACTTCCTTCAAGTTTTTGTTTGCCCAATCATTTTCTTGATAATAGATATTAATGCGAAACCAATAATAAGAGTAAAAATACAAGTTATTAAGATCGTTTCATTCCTTCAATCAAAATGTACAATTGTTTACGAGTGATTTTATGTTATATATTTTCAGAGGTACTCAAAATATTTTTGTCAAAAGTCCTAAATTGTATTTTATATTTCGTTAGAAAACAAGCGAAATATTTGGGGAAAATATTCTTGACATAACTGCATATGTTCATAAATTTTGAATGTATTTTCAATTTACGAAGTCATAATAATAAATTTCAACATATTTTTGAAGACCATCAAATTAAACGAAATAAGACTTCGCTAATAAGACAAAAAACCTTCGAATTTTTCTTTAACGATTTTTTTTTTACTGGTGATGGTTGAGGTATAAAAAAAAATATTTTATATTTGAAAAAATATTTTATACACATTTTACACCATACTTTGCTCGATGTAATTAGTTAATGGGCAAATCATAAATTAAAATTTATAGAATCGAATTACACGTGAAAATTTTTTAATTTTATTTAAAGGAATGAAACAATGTGAACAACTTGTATTTTCAGTCTTGATATTGATTTTCCATCAAGAACCGAAACGTTGACATTGATTATTAATAAACTGACTGAGTAAACGAAAACTTGAAAGAAATCTATTTACCAGATTTTCCTATTCTACCTATGCCCAGGGTAAAAGAAAATCTATTATATTTGTTGGTTTTGTTTTTTTCTTTTTCAAAAAGGCTTTTATTGTATTTAGCTGACTGAACTGCATTGAATGAATATCCTCTCCAAACTATTACAGAACCTCCTTCATGTTAAACAGTTGATGATACAAAATTGAATTTCATTTTTTCATTCACTGAACGTGTCACTTAAGTACATCTCTTATTTTTACTGCTAATAACCTCGAATTAAGATTTATCCGTCCAGAAAGCTTTTTTGAACATACGAAAAATTGAGTTTCGAAAGACTTGCAAGACAGTGTACCTTGATGCGAGACTCATAAAATTTACAATGCGATTTGCAATTTTAACAAAGTCCAAGTGCGCATTTTTTCATGTGCAGAAAACGTTTATCATAGTATGTTTAAAAAATTAAGAAAAAAATGAGCTATCCAATTAGCACATCTAACGGGGAAAAAACTCAGTGAAAGTGGCAAAAGGTGGAAAAAAAAGAATGAACTGCAGAATTGGCCCATGTCAAAGCATTTGTTCATCTTACAAGATCGCTCTGGGCAATCTTGATATTATGTTCCGGGCTAGGCATGGCGCTAGTGCAATATTCGGAGGGGTTGCCGACCGGGGCCAAGCACATCTGCTCTTAAGTCGGAACGAGTTCAGGAAGGTCAGCCAAAGACCTCTTCGAAGCCATTGCATTTTCGGCATTTCTAGCTCGTCTTTGCCTGATGCACTTTCTTATTCATCCCTTCTTCGTTTCTTTTCAAAACTCCTTACTGTGTATTCACAAACTCACTTTGTTTCTCATCCTTCTGATATTTAACTTAGTTTTGAAAACGTAAGAAAACGATTACACAATTTTTCTCATAAATAATTTCGTAATTCTTCAATATCTTTTTCTTCGCAAAAAAATTGTGTTGCGTAAAATAGTAAACAAAACAATCATTTGGATGTATAAGTAGAATTGAAGTTAATCGAATGACAAAAAGCAGAAAATGAATGCCCAAAACTTGCAGTAAACTTCCAAAAAATGTACAGGAAAAATGTGAGAGGGTTAGGGAAAATGATATCGAGATCCAATACAATAATAATAATCGATATCCCGCGATTCCCACGGGGGTGTCAAGGATTCACACGGATGAAACACCCATCGCACTTGTCATGGGAACGAGCACGAGGGGCCCCCCTATTTTTTCTTTCCTTTTTTCGCGTCCTGGCTTCTTTTTTCTAACATGGGGAGTGAGTAAGGTGAGGCCCCGATGGCAGTACTACCAACCCCGGGCCCGTATTTTCGTCTTCATTTAAATCGCCCGCTGAAGTAACATCCCTCGCGATTATAATTGGAGGACGTTGGCAGCATTGGCAAGGGCGCGAATCGGGCAGGTGGTCGCCAGATGTCCCTATATATTTTACCCTGCGTGGATATACGTGAACATATATATATACATATGGATATGTATCCCCCGTACATTTAACACACGTGCACGCGAGTCTTGACATTAATTCATCCGCGAGTCACACGTTGCCGAATGCCTGTTATTTCCTGTTCACCTTCCTTTTTTTTCTCATTTTCTCGTCTCATTTTTCCTCCTGTCGCGAAGTGCTGCCGCGAGGTGGTCGCGGGTATTTGAGAGTATGGGAACGAGGGCGGTGAATGCACCCGTTTAGGCAACCAAGACTTGGGTTACCGGATGTACTACTTTGATAGTACATATGCTATTATTGAAATATTATAATAGTCTTATGGAAATGTTTCTCCATCCCCAAATTTCCGGATATGGAAAAAACTAGCATACTCAATATCATGATATATTTGTACTCTCTCAGTTTGAATTAGTGGAATTAAATAAATTTATTTAAAAAATTTTAAGTAAACAATATATTTAAAATCGCCTCAGTCAATACCTGGAGGACACAAAGACGAATATAAAATGTGTACATGTTATTATTTTAGATCACCACGAAGGCAGAAATCGTGCACATCGGATTTTTCCGAGGTTGAAGCAACGGACTATTGCGTCATGTTAAAAATTGTTAACGGCAAAAAAAAATTATACAAAAAGAGCCTGAATAAATCTTACTCTTAAAAAAAAAGTTTGTTGAAAAATCTTTTTTTATCACAGAGAAAAAAATTTTTGAAAAATGGGTTAAGAATCGGGTATCATACAGGTGATCCCCCTTAAACTACAAATGATAAAAGTTTCAATAAAATCATGTTCAAAGAATGAAAACAAACGATTGAGACACAAAAATCGCATATTGAACGATCAATTATGTAGTTTACCTACAACTTTCATTCAAAAAGATCCAAAAAACAGAGTTTTCGTTAGAAGACCCCAGACGATGCAGGGACGAGCAAGATGCATAAAACGGAAAGCGAATGAGTAAAAGATCGAGACGAAGAAAAAAGCCTATGACCCGCCTTCAGAGACTGAGGCGACCAAGTCATGATTTTCAGAGTTTTCGTCTTTTTTCTTCAAATTTTCGCAAAATTACGAGGTGTTTTAAATAATCATCTTCTTGCACAACAATTCCTATACAAATGAGTTACTTTTTCTTTTACTGGCCCAGAAAAATACAATGTAAGTTACAACATAAATATGAGTCCTTCTGAAACATTTTTTTACTGGGTTAAAAGAGTTTGGTTCTTATTCAACTTCAGAAACCAATGTCAGCATAAAATTGTGCGATTCTGATTTATGATAATTTGTAAGAATGATTTAATTTATAACTTTTTCGAGTTCACTTAAAAATTGTATGATAGCGTGAACAGAGAATCTATTTGCGTTCTAATCTATTATATTCGAAGTAGTCATGTACATACATACATACACGTGATTATAGTTCAAAATCTGGGGTTCGGTCGCGTGTTTCGCTTGAGGTGATTTGCGTGGCGGTAATTTCCTCGGAGACCGTTGCACTACCTCGAAAAAAGCCGGAAGCAGGATGAAAAATCTAGCATCGGGTTTCTTCGTTTACGGGCGCACCTTAATAAAACGCGTATAACGAACCCCCTGGGCATTATACAGCATAATGTGCGTCGCGGCTTATCGTAGCGTGAAGAACAGAATGATAAAAAGGGAAGAAACGGCCAAGGAAAAGAAGGGGCATGGCAGTAAGACTGACTTTTGAAAAGGGGAAGTTTGCGAAAAGGGACGCCCGGGCGCAGATGTTGATCGCGTAATTTCAACACTCCCCCACGTCCTATTGAAAAATTCGCCGGCACGGAATACCTTGAAGTAAAGCCGACAAACACCGATATCACTGTTTTTTAAAATTGGTGCAAATCTTTCAAAAAACATTCAATTTTCCTTGCTCTGCACGGAAAAATTTTTTTGGCAAAAATTACCAAACAATACAAGAATCGCTGGACAATGGTGAAATTTTGTCACTTTTTCCCAAAAAATATAGTAATTTTTGCCATATTTTAGGATTTCTTACCAAAAATTTAGTAAAAATTACTATATTTTTTGGGAAAAAGTGACGAAATTTCACCATTGTCCAGCGATTCCTGTATTGTTTGGTAATTTTTGCCCGAAATTTTTTTCCGTGTGACAAACCAAAAGTCGTGAACCACTCTCTAAAGTTAGGTGATGCTTAGAATTTAAAAAATCTTGTATCTTTAACAGCTGCCAAACTTCCGGACGAAAAAAGCGTGCGAAGGAAATGACATCCCCCACGAAACGCAATGTACGAAATACACGCATTTCGTAAAGACATGTGTCACGAGCGGCACCTGCCTACGTTTCTTTTCCCGAATAAATTATCATCTCATATCCTTTTACTACACGTGAATGGCCCCAGTTATCTTAATTAATCATCGGTTAATGATCCACTTTGCGCCAATTATTATTCTCCGCGCTTACGTTCTCCTCCAGAAGTGTATAATTTTTCCACGACGACTCGAGTGTTTTCGTTACTCTCGTTGGCAACAGCACGTCATAACTCGCAATTTGTCGGCTTTGAAAGGTAAAGGGTTGGGAGTTTCTTCGCCAAGCACCATTGACGGCTGAGTCATGAAACAGAGTTTTAATAAATAAATAAACAAATTGGATAATATGGTTTCAGCATTTTTTTATTTGTTCATCGAAAATCAACAGGTTCAGTCTATGATCAAAAAAAACTTTTTCAAGAAATGAATTCTAAGTGTTACACAAATATGTGGATGGATAACAATACCACTGAGAATAATCGATTACTTAACTTTTAACTAATTGCAAATAATGATGACCTTCGTTTGCAAAAGAATGTATTGAAAAGCAGTAATTTTATAGATCTAATCATGGCACAAGTTTGTACCGAAAAAAATCCGATGAATCGCATCGTAACGAGATGAAAGAAGAAAGGAATAGAGATGAAATTATCCATGGGTATATACGCGGTAGATAAAAATGCATGGTATGTCGGACATTGGGCGTTCACCCCATAAACAGCTGCCTTTTTCCACCCTCATCATCCCCGTGCTTGCCGAGGACTTGGGCCCCGTGTGTCATGCGCTTATGCCACTTTTTCGAAGGGTGGGGGAGGTTGGGAGGGGGTGTAGACAACGATATCCATGGGACACCACTCAGTACACATGCCACAAGCATATGTCGCTCCCAGATGGCGTGGACCTTATCATCCCCATAACTACTACCACCCCTACCTCTCCTTCCCCTTTTTCTCCTCCTGGCTCTAAAAATTGTCAGACCTTTGTCTGATTTTCTTTGTTTTTTCACCCTTTCTTTGATTTTTTAATGATTTTCTTTATCTGTATAATTTAAAACGATGTTGACAACTTGTAAACATTGAGAATGTAATAGAAGACTCATGAAGTTGAGATCACGTATCCCTATAAAAAGAAGAGGTTAGAGAAGAAGAGATCAATAATTTTTTTATCGAAAATTTATTGTTCTATCAGTTTTTACTTTCTTCGATTATAAACGACATATCTGTTTGGAAGTATTGTATAATTATTATTGTAACCAGAGTACTGCGCAGATTGTTTGTGACGGAAAAATTTTGTTTGTAAACAATTTCATTTTACAAATTTTGACTCAAACAATCGGAAAAAGAAATACAATTTATTAAGGGGGAATATACAGTCAGAAGAGCGAAAAAAAAGGTGATTTTCGCGAATTTATTTCAGAAAGGTTATACGAATTGGTGGATTATTTTTGTTTTTCAGTGAAAAAGCACACTTTTGAGAAAATTTTCAATGAATTTGTTTTATTTTATTCACAGTATTAGCTGAGTCATTGCGTCGTCTCTCAACTGCTGCAAAAAAAAGGTCCTTCGCGGTGTCAACTCCCATTTCATCTGTAATCATCAGAATGAAAAAAAACCAAAAAGATTATTCAAGTGGAGGATATAATCTAATCTTTGTCGTAGGGGTTTTTGAAAATATTTTTATTTGGCAAAATGGCGGACGTTTGAACTCAAAATAGCGATTTTCAGGCCAAAATTCGTTCTTATTTTGTTGATAAAAAAAATCTAAGCTACTTAAAAAAAAACTCGTACGACAAAGACAAGATTATATCCTCCACTTTAACAATCTTTTTTGTTTTTTTCATTCTGATGATTACAGATGAAATGGGAGTTGGCACCGCGAAGGACCTTTTTTTGCAGCAGTTGAGAGACGACGCAATGACTCAGCTAAT
>JAPYZL010149771.1:0-16201 GCA_030522825.1 Platygaster orseoliae
TAATCGATATTTTCAACACCTTATAAAACTTTCGGATAGTTACGTTTCGGCACTGGTCTGGAACTACAAATTATAATAAATCCACACACTTCAGCATCTTTTTAAAAACAAGCTTATGGAATAAGCTTTCTGTCACAGTAAACGGCTTAGACGTACGTCAATTTCAAGTACCGAAAATGGTGATGGCCGTCATTACCCTATGGCCGTCGTTATCCCACTTTTCCTTACTCACAAAATCAAAAAATTTTCAAACTTCACGTAAAATCACAAAAATCCACTAAATTACAAAAAGTTCTGGTCTTACGAAAAATGTTTATTTTTATTTTTATTTTTATTTATTTTTTTTTTTTTTGATATTATTTTGATATCCTGTATGTAAAAGATTTTAAAATTAATATTGTACCATAAGACAGACAAAAGAATTTTGTTCCAAATGTAAACAAAATCATAATATTTGATAAAGTTTTATTTATTATTTAGTAAAAAATATCGCTATATAAAAAACACGATTTTCAAAAACTGAATTCACAACTCATATTAAAAAAAATCAATGGTACTTAGTTTGTAAATTTAGACAAATAAAATCTTATTGAAAATATTGAAGAAATGTTGGTACAAAACGGACATGCACAATGAAAATGTTTTTTTGTCCGTTATTACCGATTTGAAACCTAGATTGTTTATATCAAGTTAAACAATGTTTGCCATTAAGACAATAATAATGAAAAGATTATAAATACAGTATTCATAAATAGTGAAAAATTGGAAATTTAATAGACTATTTATCAAATCTACTCTCATTAGAATTACAAATTGTAATTATTTTCAGGCGCGTACGCAGAAAAAAATTGGGGGAGGGGGGTTGTGTTGAATTCAATTTCCACTTATGAGAACGATTTTCGAAAGACCTAAAAAATTCATAATTTTTCCAAATTTCGGGGGGGGGGGGGTTAAACCCTCAACCCCCCCCTGTGTACGCCCCTGATTATTTTTCAATCAATAATATGTAAATATACTCATATAGCGAAATCCTCAAAATTATTATTGTCTTTAAAAATATAACTATCAGTATTACCAAAATCCTACTGATACTTATTAATATTTCTCTTTACTGATATTTTTTCCATCCCTATTATAAAATAACCATACGCTGAAAATTATGAATTTTATATATGTTTGGCTTGAGTCCTTTGAAATAATTGATGGAGTCGCGTTGTCGTCCCGTTAGATGAAACGGAGACAACGGAGCCCTGTGTGTGACGAACCGGGGCCTTTGTTTTACGACCTCGTCCGGTTTTTCTGCCGCCGAGTCTTGACGGCCCGTAACCTTACGACATACCGAGCGTGCCTTCTCCGGCGAGGATTTTTCAGCGCTCCTTTGAGGCGTCCGCGAGGCCACACAATTATTCCGATTCTCGCCGATCGACTGGCGGTGACGAAATTTTCAATAACGTCCATCACGCGACGATCCGTTCATTCTTCACTCCTTGAATTCATTTAACTAGGATTATTTGAGATTAAAACTTTTTTTCTTTTCATCTACTAAATATTCAAAGTTGGTAGTTTAGTTATTTTTAAAAATATAGAATGTTTATTTGAAAATCGATGAATTTTTCAAAATCACAATTTTTACATGCGTGATTTTGAAGTGAAGTTCTATAAAAAAAGAAACGAACAAACAGTTTATTTTAAGGGGAAAATTTTTGTTGGGGCGTGAAAGCGACGGCCCACTTTTAGCAAGATTCGATAGATTACGAATTTTCAAGACAAATTCTTGCACCTAAAAAAAAATAATAATTTTAATCACAGCTGTGAATTGCACAGTATCTGCAATGTTTATTCAAAAATCAATTAATTGTTCGATTTATGTAATTTTTTTATTTAAAGAAAAAATCCACTTAGGTATTATACAGTGTTATAAAGCATATTATTATATTGATATTATTATATTTATATTATTTTATTATATTTATTTTATTATATTAGTAGATTATATAAATTATAAAAAAGAAACAAACAAATAGTTTTTTTTAAGAAAAAGTAGATTTGTTGGCACGTGAAATCGACGGCCCGCCTTTAGCAAGGTTCGTTTGATTACGATTTTTTGAGATGAATTTTTATACCTTAAAAAAATGATGAATTATAAAATAATAAATTCTTGTTACAGTTGTGCATTGCACAGTATGTGCAATTTTTTTCGAAAATTAATGAACTGTTCGATTTATGTATTTTTTTATTAAAAGAAAAATTGACGTAGATATTATAAAGTGTTGTAAAGTGTAAAAAGCATTTTATGATATCGTAACTTTTACATGTGTTATTTTAAAGTAGAGTTCCATAAAAAAAAAAGCGAAGAAACAGTTTTTTTAAGTAAAAAATGGATTTGTTGGCACGTGAAAGCGACGGCCCGCTTTTAGCAAGATTTATTTAATAACGATTTTTTGGAATAAATTTTTATACCTTGAAAGAATAATAAATTATAAAATAATAATTTTTAATCACAGTGCACTGGACAGTATTTGCAATGTTTATTAAAAAATCAATGAATTGTTCGATGTATGTACTTTTTTGTTTAAAGAAAAAATCTACGTAGATATTATAAAGTCTTATGAAGTGTATAAAGAATTTTTTGATATCACAACTTTTACATGTGTCATTTTTAAGTAGAGTTTTTAAAAAAAGAAACGAACAAACAGTTTTTTTTAAGGGGAAAATGGATTTGTTGGTACGTAAAAGCGACGGCCCGCTTTTAGCAAGATTCGTTTGACTACGATTCTTCGAAATAAATTTTGAAACCTTAAAACAATAATTTATAAAATAATAATCTCTAATCACAGTGCATTGCACAGTATGTGCAATGTTCATTAAAAAATCAGTTAATTGTTCGATGTATGTACTTTTTTTATTTAAAAAAAAAATCAACGTAGATATTATAAAGTGAATTATTATAAAGTGAATAAAATATAAATAATAATTAAATATTAAATAATAATTATATAATAATTATGTATATAATAATTTTATGAAACATAAAGTTTTATAAAGAAAAAAACAAACGAAAACTTTTTTAAGAAAAAAATTAAATGTTTGACACAGAAAAGCGACGACCCGCTTTTACATTGGCAAGGTTCATTTAACTATGATTTTTTGTAAATAAATGTAATATTTTCTAACAGCTATCAATAATTAAATGCACTGTTAAAAATCTCATTAATTTTAATGAACATTCATTATGGTATTTGCATTAAAAATAATAAACACGTGTATTGAACTCAGACTAATTAACTTATCTATTAATTTCAATTAACGCATATTAGAATCTGTCAGTAGTATATCAAAATTAATTGACTTGTATATTGTACAATGTACATTGTATATTGGTTATTGCATATTGTTCATTGTTTATTGTATATTGTACAAAACATTCAATTGACTAGTTAATTAAAACTCAAGAGCGCTTATAAATCTTCATCAACTTTGTATATTGGTTTACAAATGCATTTATGTAGAAAAATTCCAAGACAAGTTTATTACAGTTATTACGAAAATTTTTAACAGTGTGTTTTTTCATAATTTTTTCTATGTTTTTGCTTTTACAATATGTTTTTTACAGTTTTTTCTTTCCGAACTATGATAATTGTTAAATATAGCAATGCAGTTAGTTACTATTCTTTTTCAATAGAAAATCTATTGGACTATATTTCTAGTAGATTTTTTCTGTGAGTTTTTATAATGAGAAATGATTGATACAGTTTTTTTATGATTCTCCATTGTTTTTCATCAGCTTTAGTGGTTTCCACATTTTCCTACAAATTTTCACTATGTTATATTAATTTTTGTCATTAACATTTTTAACTTGAATTTTTCAAATTGTCCTATCAATGCCTAGAATTTTTCGTAACCTTAGATAATTATTTGTAATCAATATTCTAATTATGTTTGGTCGACAATGTTTTACTTTTCGTTCCTATTTAGTTTTTTTCTTCATTTTATGAAATATTTTATAAATAAAACAGTATAAAATAATAAAAATATTTATAAAAATCTTTTTTTCTCAATTCACATATCGATATTTATTTTGAATGAAATATAATGACTTTTTTATTATGACTACAATGCACTTGAAAAAAAGAAGAAATTGAACATAGAAAAAAAATTTGATGACATTGAACAATGATTTCCCTAGTTTATATTTTTGATTCTCCGTTAGTTACCTTTAAATATTTGTAAATAAAGTTTTTTCTAAAAAAAACATGTAATTACTTGAAAATTCTTAGCAATTATGTTATAATAACTATATTATACAATTTCCTTCAATTTTCTCAAACTCACTTATCATTCTCATCAAACCCTCATTGTCATCCATAAATTTTAATGGATGTCATTGATCCTCTATGATTTTCATATCAATCCTCGATAAATGCACATGAACATGTGGCATTATTCATAGGCGAATGAAAATGGTGGTAGAGGGGTGGAGAGGGGATGCTCGAGTGTAGATATAACGCGCGATAAAAACGAAAATCTCGGTATTATCCGTGTAGGTTGCAGAAAGGGAGCGGGAAAAAAGTAGAAAAGAAGGGATGAGAGATCGCGTTCGCGGGAGAAGTGCCGCTGTGAATTGTAAGCCGGATTATCCGTGTGATGAGAGGCAAACATCCTGCGGTGCGCCTATAATATGGGAAAACTTTGATGACGATCAAAAAGAGGATGGTTCGAGGCGCGCGCCGATGTCGACGTATTTCGGGGATATCGAGAATTATTTTCATAGTAGAAATTTTGTATCTGAAAATTGGCCTTTACATTTTTTGGAAAATTTTATTGCATATAAAAAAAATTTTGATAAACCATGCAATTTGAAACAATTGCTTACCAATTGCTTGAAATCGATTTGCCTTCTGCAAAAAATTAATTAAATAAAAAATATAAAATATAGGAATTATGTAAAGTGTATCAAATCACAAATTTTTGAACTTTTAGAAAATTGAGAATATATTAGTTGTGAAGAAATATTTTTGTGATGATTTCTGAGCATTTGCTTAGTCCAGATTTAAGTTATTGAAAAAAAAATTTTTTTTTCAAATTTTAAACTAGTTAAAAAAGAACATGTAAAATTGATCATCCAAAAAACGCAAAATTAGGGCGCCCGCGCGTGACCGCAGGGCTCTTATAAATTTCGTGGAAGCTATCTTCGATGCAGTTTACACCTGCTCAAATCCTGAGCATAAGGACCGAGAGCCGGATGCTCGGGTCCTCGAATATCCGGTCACGAATCATTTCCTTTTACAAGTTTCTGAAGTTTATGGAAATCTTCTTTATGAACTTATGTGTGATTCGAAGCGTTTTTCGTGATTTTTCAAGTTTCCAAAATGTGGATTATAAAAGGACGAGGAAAATTTTGAAATGTATTTTTCTGGGAATATAAGAAATTTTTTTTCAAGGGGTATTTTATGCTTCTTTTGAAAATATAGGACAATCGATATACATATATTTTGAAAAACTTTTCTTGATGTTAATATATAAAATAAATAATTTTTTTTTGTCAAAGGAAAAAAAAAGTTATAAAAAATGTAATGAATGATTTCAGTTTGAAATTATATTAACAATGACAAAAGTTAATGTTAATAGTCAGTATAATGTCAAAAAATAACCAATTACAGTTTAATTCTCATGATTTTTCCTTTTTTTCAAAATTTTGACCTGAGATAAATTTAAAGTTATTAATTGACTTCTTTTCGTATTACGATTCCACTCCATTTGAAAATATCGGAAAATCGATATAAATTTTCAAAACTTTTGTTGATGAAAATATATAACAAAAATGAAATTATTTTCTGCAAAAAAAAAAAAATAAATAATTAGAAAAAATGTATTTTATGGTTTCAGATTTGAAATTATACTGACGATGACCAAAAATTATTGTAAATAGTCAGTGTCATGTCAAAAAACAATCGATCAAAATTTTACTTCCATGATTTTTCCTTTTTTTTCGGAAATTTCGACCTTGGATAATTTAAAGTTATTGATTAACTTCTTTTTGCATCATGATTCCACTTCATTTGAAAATATCAGAAAATCGATATAAATTTTTCAGAACTTTTCTTGATGAAAATATATTGAAAAATAAAACTATTAGCTTGCAAAGAAAAAAAAAATTTTTTTAAATGTATTTATTGATTACAGATTTGCAATTGTATCGGCAATGATAAAAAATATTATAAATAGTCAGTGTAATATCAAAAAACAATCAATCATGATTTTTTCTTTCTTCCGAAATTTTGACCTAAGATAAATATAAAGTTATTACTAGACTTCTTTTAAAATTAAAATGCCACTTCATTTGAAAATGTCGAAAAATTGATATACATTTGTCAAAACTTTTTTTGATGATAGTGTATAAAATAAGTACCTAAATATTTTTTTGCCAAAGGAAAGTCGAAAATAGTTATAAAAAATATATTTATTGATTTCTAATTTTTAATTATATTGACAATGACAGAAGTTATTGTAAATAGTTAATGTTATGTCAAAAAACAATCAATTAAAATTTTATTTCCATGTTTTTTTTTCTTTTTTCTAAATTTCGACTCGAGGTAAATTCAAAGTTATAAATTGACTTTTTTTCGCCTTACAATTCCACTTCATTTGAAAATATCGGTTAATCAATAGGAATTTTCCAAAACTTTTCGTGATGAAAATATAAAAAATAAAATAAAATAATTTTCTACCAAAGAAAAAACAAAAAAAATAATAAAAAATGTAATAAATGATTTCAGATTTGCGATTATATTGGCAATGATAAAATTTATTGTAAATAGTCAGTGTAATGTTCAAGAAACAGTCAATCAAAATTTTACTCTCATTATTTTTCCTTTTTTTTTTCAAAATTTCGACCTGATATAAATTTAAAGTTATCGATTGACTTTTTTTTGCTTTACGAAAATTGAAACATCCTTAAAACCGGATTTTGAATTTATTTTACTTACATTTTACAGTATATGTAATAATTATCATTATTTTACTTATAATTACTTGACAAATGCTCTTTTAACAATGAACAGAATCCATTTTCAAAATATTGTTTCGAATTATGTATTCGTTGCATTATGGAAAATATTGCATATAATTTTTGTAAACAAATATTTCTATTTGCCATTTAATTTTTATTATAATACTGATTATAATTTATTATAATACTGAATATAATACTGATTATAATATTATAATACTGATTATTTATTACTATTGTTCAATTTTTTCAATCGATAAAAAATAAGATAGAAGTCAGAAATTAATTGTCATCAATTTTGTGATTCTATTATTTGCTCTAATTTTTGCTTTTTTGTTATTTATAGAATCATTTACAAAATTACGAAAAAAATAAGAATTAAAAACACTTGTATACAATGTGATATTTGAATGATGTAGTTTTTTCGATTCGGTGATTTTTCCTATTAGCTATTATTCATATCTATAATACGTCGCAGAAATTTCGACTAAAAAAAAATTCAAAAGTTTGAAACATCAAACTTTTTCTACGTTTTCTAACCCCCCCCCCCAAAAAAAAAAAAAAAATTTTCCATCAAACTTCACAATTCATATTCATGACATTAAAATTTAAAAAAATGTCTTTAAAAAAATCTGTATTTATGCAACATATTTTTTTTATATATAACAAAGTAGTTATTATTTACTGAGTATCTATTATTATTGTTCAAATTTTTCAATCGATAAAAAATCAGATAGAAGTCAAGAATGAATTATCATCAATTATTCAATAGTATATTTTTTCTAATATTTGCTTTGTCAGTTTTAAAATCATTTCCAAAATCACGAAGAAAAAAAAATGAGAAAAACTTGTGCACAATTTGATATTTGAATGTTGTAGTTTTTTTCGATTCGGTGATTTATCCTATAACCTATTATTCATATTTATAATACGAAACAGAAAATCCAACCAAAAAGAATAATTTCAAACTTTTTAGACGTTTCCTACCCCCCCCCCCCCAAAAAAAAAAAACTTTTCATAAAACCCTACATATCACATCCATGAAAGTTTAAATAAAAAAATCTTCATTTCAAACATTTATCTGTATGCAACATATTTTCCCCTGACAGCAAAACATTAATTCCCAACGTTTGTTCTTTTTCGGAAACAAGTGGAAAAGCTCGAAATTCGCGCTTAAAAGTCGTCACTCGGCGCTTAACAAGTGGCCATCCAGCGTTTTACAAATTTCTGTAGTGTCGCGCCGTCCTCTCATTCACTCACGCGCGTTCGCAAACATGCGCCCCTTGTAATTTACAAAACGCGGTTCTGCCTTTTGCGATCTGCCGTCTCTGTCGCGCATTAGCCATACAGGCGGAAAAATGAATGAGCGTAATTGACTGCCTTTCGTGGTGAACAAGTACCAAGAGCGTAGATAACGCTTCGGCTTATCAATTGAGATGCCTTCACAAGTTTAAAGAGTACATATTTTACGTTCAAGTGAATTAGTTGAGCATGGTCATTCCAGGATGAAAAATTAAACGTATATTTTTCAATAGGATTTTTGGAAAAACGAATCTGTTGATTTTGAATATCTTGAAAAAATTGTTTAGGCTACATTATTTCCTGCAATCAAGTATTTTTTTCAGTGGTGTGAAGCTTTCTTCCACTTGAACCTCAAAGAGTAGCTAAATCAAAGCATCAAGGGCAAGGGGAAGATCCGAAATCCCATCAGCGTCGCCTTTGATTAGATTTTCGAAAGCGTCGCCCAGACTGTCATCTCGTGGCCCGATACGACACAAAAATGACGCAACGAGGCGATTTCCGAGAACAGCTCTCGGCGTCTTTTGACGAATTAAACAAACAAATAACCGATTAATGCTATGCTCAGCATCCAGGGTGGTCCAGTCGCCAATGTCAAATGTATAAAACACCGCCAATAATGATCGTAACCTTCGATCATGCATGACAAATATCAGAAAAAAAAGTTATGTATAAATAACTTAATGTTACCTAACCCAACTTATCTCAAAACCAAAAATTTGTGATGTATCTTCTTTTAAAATTCTTCTCTTTTCTGAATTAGTGGGAAACTAGGGATTATTAGTTGAATTTCACTAATTGAAAAAAAGAAAAGTAAGTTAGTGAAGATCCCTATGAAAACGACGACCTATATACGACATATATAAAGCATATATAAGACCTCTATGTGTGTACATATATAAGACATATAAGACATACATAAGGCATATATACGGCCTATATAAGGCATATATAACGCCTATGTACAACCTATATGCGACTATATGTGACCTACATATGACTTATATGCGACTATATGACATGCTCAGAGCCAAAAATGAATAGGTAAGGATAAAAAATATGAAGATTCGCATAAGTCTGTCTCTTACTTGTTCATTTTTGGCTCTGAGCGTGTCATATGTGACCTATATATGACTTATATGTGACATATATGTGACTTATATCTGACTTACACATGACATAAATGCAACATTTATAAACTCGCATATATGCTGTTTATAGGTATTATATATCTTAAATATATGCATTATATATGCCGAATATATGCTTTATATAGGCACAAGTATGTCATTTAGGTCTTATATATGCCTTATATATGTCGTATATAGGTCGTCGTTTTTATAGGGATGTATATATAAATAATGTCCAATCAACGCGATCTCAAGGAGCCACATATTAATGTTAAAGGGAATCAAACTCTTAAGATCTCTATAAACTATCTCCAACTCCTTAAGATCTCATCCAAATCAAAATTATGAATCATTAATTCATGTAGTAGAATCTGACTATTTCTATAGCTAACTCGTGGGATTAGAACCTAACCTAACCTAATCTAACTTAACCCTTAAATTTTGTCTTTGCGGAAAATTCACCAATCGCCTTTTCCGCCGATCAGTTTTCGCCCCCAGGGGCGTAAAAAAAGTCGCAAAAAACGTTAACGAGCCCGAAATTCCAGGGAACAAGATGGCCGTTGGCGCATGTATGCGGTCGTGCGGTTTTTTGCGGCCGTCCCCCGTCATCTGCTCTGAGAGATTGACTCTTTTCGAGGTGTCACGGGCGCTCGCGGACACTTTGCACGGCGTTTTTTGTTCGGGAGGGGGTAGGGGAGGGAAGGGAAGGGGAGGGGGAAGTTGAAAATAGTGGCGACATTTTCGATGATATCGCCATTATCGATGATTGTCGAATGACACGTTTAATCTTAAGGATCAAAGAAAGAAACGAAAATGATGAATAATTGTTTTAGAATGTTCATTGAAAAAATATCTCCTTTATTTTACTTTAATTTTGGGACTGGATTTCCAGTAGCCCAGTAATTTGGTTCGTAAATTACGGGCCTTGTCCCTTTTCATTTTCATGCAAATGTCTTATTAATGAAGTTGGTCTTATCCATTTATTAACGATTTCGTGTCGACTGGCATTAATCAGAATGGAAATCTTGATCGGGGTTCTAGGCAGATGTTTCCTCAAATGAAGTTCCGAGTTTCCGGCTTGGATGCGAAGGCGAAGTACATTCTGTTGTTGGACATCGTGGCTGCTGATGATTACAGATATAAATTCCATAATAGGTGAGTCAAAGTTACAAAATTTGTATAATATATTAAAAAATATTACTGCGTTTCAAGTATTATTAATCAATTCTACAATATTTTTAAACCTTTTTAAATATGCTTACACAATTTCAAATCTTTTAGGAATTGTGATTTTAAATAATGACAACGATTATTTGAAAATAATTACTCATCATGAAAATCAGTGAATAATAAATTAACTTGAAATTTATTTATTTGTTTATTTGTAATCGTATAGAAATGAATTATTTGTTATAATGAATTTTCATATGTGGAATACGTTGGATTAATTGCATATGTTATATCTACTATAAATAAATTATAGAGGTTGAAAACAAATGAATAGAAGTAATAAATCAATTATTGATCACTTTAAAATAAAGCTTATTTTACATATGAGTTGAGAATATGTTATACATTTTAAGTTATTTTATTCTAATTCGGAAAAAAATTTTTACAACATCATGCAAGTAAGCGTTACTGATTTCAATCATATACGAATTGCTTATAACAATTTCTAGCAATAACTAACAAGAAATCATCACACACGACAAATAAATAATAATTTTTTAAAATTTAGAAATGTTTTCTACTGCAGCAAATATTAGAAATATGAATTACGTATTTTTTCCCAAAGTGACAAAAAACTATATCTATTTTATTTTGCAATAACTTTTTTCTGTTTGATCTTGTTCTATTTTTACTTTTTTGCTGTATTCCATCATAATTATGCGAAAATTTTTCTGAAAAATTAATTTTTGGCAAAATGTGTCTATGAAAAGAAAATCTTACACGTACTTGTCTAATGAAATTTTTTCGTTTTTTTTCTCAGTATTTTTCTAAATATAAGAAAACAAAATTTTTTAAAATTGAAAAAAAATTCACTGTTATAAACCAAATCTTATAAATATCAGAAATAAATTGTTATTTTTTTTATCAAACATAAAAAAAAAACGTTTCTAATAAAATTGAAGCAAATTTCATCTTTGAAAAATCCTAAAAAAAAGTGAAATTTTAATTATATTTGAATTTAGTTTCGATAATATATGCTGAAATTTCGGCATGTTTCCAGAATATATTTTTAAATCAAGGAAATATTTTCTAATAAGTAATGAGGTTGCATTGTTTAAATTATTATTAGCGTGAATATTTTTATATCTCAAAACTCTCATAATTTTTCTTTAACTTTGTTAGTTGTTTAAACACAAATAAAAATGTAACTATTAGTTTGCAATTCTGTAAAATGCAACAACATTTATTACAGTTTTGAAAAGTTATGTTCTACTTGAAAGAATTTGATGATACATATTTTCTCATTTTTCTAGAAGAATTATCAGGTTTTTTAAAATTTTATTTCAAAATATTGAATATATAAAAATAAGCTATAAATCGAATCATCAATTTTAATTTTTTTAAGTCAAACATTTAAGTAAATAAAAGTTGCATTTCCACGTCTTGCAAATTTTATCTAAAAATATTTTTAAATACATTGATGTCTTTATAAAAATTTTACACCTACTGTGTTTTTAAAATGTATAGAAAAACTTTTCACCAATTATCGCCAAATTTTTGTAAGTTTTGGAAAAAATGAAGAAATTTCAACAATTTTGAATTTAAATTTATATATTAAAAAAAAATCAGTAAAAATACAAAGTTTTTTATTTTTGTTTTCAATCAATCTAGAAATATCAGACATTTTTGATATTCTTATTTGTATATTTTGACATTTACATATAATATATACATTAGGGTGATCCTTATTTGGGCAAAGTTGGAAAATGATACGGGACCGGCCGGAATCAAGGTATTAAAAAAAATTTTCTTAAAATTTGAGCCAATTCGGACTATATTAACACGTGCTTCTAGAACAGTGATTTTTTAAATGGGAAATACATGTAATTTATTATCCAAAACAGGAAAAATTTTTTATAGCCCACATGAATCGGTTTAAAAAATTGGACCTTTGTTTTTATTGTCGTACATGATATCAGATTTTAACTGTACTTTTTCTAGACAATGCCGAAAATTCTTTCCCTTCTTTCAAGCCGAGTGAATATGATGGAATTTGATGATATATGATGGAATATGATGGAATATGATGGTGGAAAGAATTTTCGGAATCGTCTAGAAAAATGACGGTTAATATCTGATATCATGTACAACACTAAAAGCAAAGGTTCAATTTTTTAAACTAATTCATGTGGGCTATAAAAAATTTTTCCTTTTTTGGATGATAAAATACATGTATTTCCTATTATAAAAATCGCTGTTCTAGAAGCACGTGTTAATAGAGTCTGAATTGGCTCAAATTTTGAGAAAGGTTTTTTTTTATTACCTTGATTTATTTTCAGGCCGGTCCCGTATCATTTTCCAACTTTGTCCAAATAAGGACCACCCTAATATACATGTACATAATATTTAATATATTATATAATTACATAATATTTTATAATCACATATATAATAACATATATAAAAGCATATTTATATTTACACATATAATTAAATAGTATTTGATAATTACATAATATTTTTATTATATATCTACATATTCATAATATATCTTCACAAAGTCTGCTATTTTCAGAGCAAAAAATTCCCTCGTTACAGTATAATACAGAAATCACAGAGACAAATCCTAACCAGTGTAAATTTTGTTTTAATACAGTAGATGGATGGTGGCCGGCAAGGCGGACCCGGAAATGCCGAAGAGGATGTACATACACCCGGACTCCCCGTGCAGTGGTGAACAGTGGATGCAAAAAGTCGTGAGCTTCCACAAACTGAAGCTTACAAACAATATCAGCGACAAGCACGGCTTTGTAAGTACTGTACGTAACGTCAACAAAACAATTATTTTCTAGCTTTAAGTTAACATCGCATGCTATTTCACCCCACTAACTCTACTTCCTACAGTCCAGTTTGCTCTTTGTGAAAAAATTCACAACAAATTCGGTTATTGTAATATTCACTCAATTTCGAAACAAAAATGTCTGAACAGTTTTTCTTAATTCTCGGAAATGGAAAAGTTATCGAAGTTTTTTTATACTGCTTACGACGGCGCCTGACAGTTTTTTTGCGCGGTACTCACGGCGCACGCGCGCAATCAGCTGTTTCGATCAGCTGTTCGACGAACGTAGGGTCATCCAAAAATTTCTTTCCTTAAAAACTGAAACGTCATTAATGATTTCTAAATAGTTTACCATTATAATCGTGCCTTATTATTTTTGTAGTTATAATCACGTCTCATTATTTTCACAATGTAAAATTACATTCCACATTTTATGTTTCACGGAACATTTCGAGTAGGGTATAAAACACCGGTCTTTAGCTTACAATTGTTAATCTGTTTAAAAAGCACTTACAAACTTTCGCAAAGTCGTTCTATGTGAACGAAGTAGAAGCGATGGGCATATATACATGTATATATATGAATACATAAGCTATAACGTTGAAATGTGACTGCGCCCGAAGTGCCCGAGCCAATGGTTATTATTGCTCGTGAAAACTTGTTTTCCCAGACGATCCAATTCATTTTTATTCGTCAATGAATGCGAATACGAGCATTTTTGTTAGCCGCGGAAATTCTTCGGTGACTTTATCTGTTTTTTATTTGTTTCTGGAATCGCGGTGTTGAGATTCATGAACAGCCTGACGCCCACGATGATTTTTGACGTATTTGGAAGTCGGATAATTACGCGGTTTTTTTTTTAAGTTGTTAAACGAGTATGAGAGAACATGTTTGTTTTTTATGTAGAATGTTAAATCAGTTGCAAGAAAAAAATGGTGAGAAGAAGTTGAGTTATTTTTGGGGATATTGATTATTCGATTAGTAAAGATTTTTTAAATACAGTGAACTTGGACTTTTCTATGCTGAATTATTATATTACTTATAAAATGAAGATCATGTTATCGAATATAAAACGTCACTCTCTCGTGAAGCCTAATAGGTAATGAAAAGCCAAGTTAATCAAATTTAGTTTTAATAATTATTATTTTTATTTGTTTATACTTCCTCATTATTGATTCAAATAATTGACAATATTGACAATCTTTATACGAAAGAATATATTTTTATGCTAAAAAATATAAAGATTTATTCACAGTATCTGTATTTTTTTAGAAAATTTGTTACAATCTTCATATTTATTATTATTTTCTGAAATACTAAGAATTTCTTGAATTTCCACGATTTTTCGAAATATTGAAAGTTTTGAACGATTCACGAAATTGAACAATTTTCAGACTCTCATTGACGTTTTCAATGTTATTACGGTTATTACCGATCTTCGTAAGAGATAAACATTTTTTTTATTTTTTGAAAATTTTATAAATAATCAACAATTTTTTGGAATTACACGTATATTTTTCCAGTTTTTAAGGATATGTTGAAGATCCTATAAATTTTGTATGCTTATCAGTTTTTAATTATTTCACGAATTATTAATTTTATTTTAAATTTTGGCGAACTTTGATGAATCTTACAGTTTCCGTATTTCAGAAGAATTTTAATAATTTTCCTTAACATACGAAATTTATCATTATCTTCTATAACTCTACGAATTTCTTGAAGTTAAATAATAATACTCAATCCTGAAAATATTAATATTTCAAATTATGAACGATAATAAAAAATCTTCAGACTGTCATTGACGTTTTCAAGGTTATTGATAATCTCCGCACAAGATAACAATTTTTGTGATTTTTTGAAAATTTTCAAAGTACTCTAAATTATTTTTAAATTTACAGAATTCTGACAATTTTATCAATGTTCTATGAGATTATGCATATTTTTTCGGTTTTCTAGAATTATTCACGATCCTTTAAGTTTCTTATAATTTTGCAAACTTTTCATTTTCATTGAACTTCCGGAAATTATCGTTGATCTCAGTACAATAATTTTATTAGCAATTTGAATTATTATAAAAATTTTCGTATTAAACAGGTTTTTCACAATTCTTCTTAATTATTGTAATTTTTCATTGTTTTCTGCAACAAAATCAATTCATGACTTGATATTCGAAAATTGCATTGAATTTAGCCTTTCTTTATAATAGCTTTCAAGCGAACAAGTCTTTAATCATAAAAATTTACAATGATGAGAAAAAATTATTCTTGATTTGAGATATGCTCCTAATTTAATTGTAAGATAGAATATTGCCAACATTATCAACATTTCCATAATTTCAAGTGCTTCTTAAAACACGATTTCAATTTTAAAATTAGGAATACAAAAATACAAGGTGTTTCAAATTCTCGTATACAAAAAAAAAAAAAATGGTAGATTCCTTGCAAAAATCAAAGACGATTTTTCTTTCGTCATTTTTCGAAAAACTAAAAATCAAAAAAGATATTCGAGTTTGAAACTTAACTAATTAACGCGCTTTTACGAGGAGTGGGGATAGAAACCACTGACCAAAATTCATCAAAAATTTCTCCTTATTTTTCTGAGTCGAAAAGTCTTTTTCCACTTTTCACAAAAATCAAAATCAAAAAAGATATTACAGTTAGGGGAAAGTGGGGTAATGACGGCATAGTTTTCATTCAGCATCAAAACACATCTAAAAATTGACATTTTTGATCAAACGAAAGTTAAGATAACAAG
>JAPYZL010149772.1:0-37544 GCA_030522825.1 Platygaster orseoliae
TGCATGAGTCGGGTACCGCGAACGTTCGGAGGTTGAGCCGGCACTGAAATTTTTGGCGCGAAGGGTCGTGATTGGCTACCGAAATTGTTTAATAACTTTTTTATTATTGAGAATTTTGCGGAACGGTAAAGGACGTTTCGACTCAAAATTCAAAAAGGAATATAAGATTTCTTTTTGGCACGGGGACTTTGGTAAACCCTGTATATCTATATATACTAACCCATAAAATATATAGATATACAGTTGTATGAGAAACTAACGCCATCTACCAACTATTACATGCGAAATCCGTGAAATCTATTTGCCAAGATTTCCTATCTAGTACACGACCCCTGAAACAAAGCAATCAACATCAGTCAAAATGAGAAACAAAAATAATTTTTCCATTCAATTCAAATTTTTTTTTAATAAGAATTTGAATATATAATACTTAAATATAATATAATATAATATCATATCATATAATATATAATATAATATAATATTATTTAATTTAATGGAATTAATTTTTTTTTTAAATAATAATTTATTCAATTCACATTTCGAAAAACTGACCTGTCTCATTTCCGAATCTGCATATTTTCCTTTTGTAAAAAATAAAACGTGCACATAAAAAGTTTCTCTTTCAAATAAATGGCGGGGAAAAAAGCGGACAAAAAACTCGGACGTTTATAAAAGCGTCCCCGTTCTTTTGGGAATAGCTCTTGTGGATCGGACATTACTTGATTCAGTGCCCAAGCGGTATTATCGGAATAGAAGCATTCCCGCGCTGTCAACATGTGAACGGAGAAAGAGATTTTTGTCGAAAAACTTACCATACGCTGCGCCAAAGAACCGCAATCGCTCTTTCGCCGTCCCCGAATGTGCTCCACGAGTAAAACCGTTTCCAGGTCCAACCTGAAAATGGACAAATATTTGAAACGCTGCTTGAAATATAGGCTTTCAATGTAGGTGAGGAAAAAGTAGGAGTTTTATTTGAATACATTCATTTTTTTTTATGGGAATGTAACTTAAAGTTTTGAATTGGGAATTGTAAATGAAAGTGTTTCATTAAATTGAATGTTGGAAAAATTTTGGGGAGATTGAAACAAATTTTTTAAGGTTAAAAAAACAATGTCAATTAGTCCAAAACACGGTTATTCCGATTCGGATAAGGACGTAGGCAGAAATTTTGTTCGGGAGACGTTAAGGTGTGATTTTTTACTCGCATTTATTTCAACAAGTTTAAAAACTATGGTTTTCTAAGAGAGTTTTTAATGAAAACTTTCCGAATTCTCAGAATCTTTGAAACCGCTTTAAATCTCTGAAGTTTTCAAAATTTGTAAAATTCTAAAACTGTCTCAATTTTCTGGACTTTCAAAATGTTTAAAATAATCTAAACTTTGAAAATTTGTAAAAGAACTTATTAATATATAATAAATAATAGTCAATATATTAATTATAATGAATACACTATTAATAAATAATGAATAAAATAATACAATAAATAATATTATATACAGAATATGAAATATAATCATAATAATTATATGTAAATTAATAAATTATTCGAAATTATTGAGTTCCTCGAAAAAAACAACTTTTAAAATTTTCTAAAATTTTACAATGTTCGAAATAATCAACCTTTTCAAAATTTTAGAATCCGTAAAACTCTCGAAAGGTTAGTAATCGTAAATATCATCAATTTTCAGAGTTTTTGAAACTTTTAAAAATCTAAAATTCAAGAAAATTCACAAATTTTTAACTATGTAGAAATTTTCGAAATTCTTTAGACTTTTGTAATGTTGAAAATACTTCAAAGTCTTAGAATTCTCGAAATTGTTAAAAATCTGAAAATGTTAAAATTAAATTAATAACTTTCTCGAAATTTAAGAAGTTAGTACAATTTCTTAAATTTATATAATCATAAATATTATAAATTATTGTAGTTTTCAAAACTTTTACAAATCTTTGAAGTTTATGATAGTTCGGCAGGCCCGTATGCAGGATTTACCGTTGGATGGGGGGTTTCATGAAAATATGATTTCTAAAAAAAAAAGGTCGTCAAACTTTAAAATTTGACGTTTAAAAAAAAAAGTCGTGAAAAATTAAGGTGCATGGTAAAATTTATGATTAATTTGCAAAAATTAAAAAAAAATTTTTCCGATGGGGGGGGGGTTGAACCCTCAAACCCCCCCCCCCTTGTATACGGGCCTGCAGTTCGGAAATTTTTGACCTTCTGAATATTGTCAAAATTTTATTGACTTCTAAAATATTTAAGATACTCTACACTTTCGAAATTTGCGAATTGTTAAAAATCTTATTGTGCTCGAAATCATCAACTTTCTCAAAGTTTGAGAAATGTGTCAAATTCTCGAAATATCAATAATCATGAATATTATGAATTTTTCGAATTTTAAAGACTCATTTATTCTCTCAAATAAACGAAAATTTGTGAATTTTTGAGATCCAAAAAATGTGTTTAATTTTCTAGACTTCGAAAATGTTTAAAATTGTACAAACTTTTATAATTTACAAAATTGTTAAAAATCTTACAATCTTCGAAATTATAAACTTTTTCAAAATTTTAGAATCCGCAAAACTTTTAAAAAGTCAACTATCGTAAATATTATAAATTTTTAGAGTTTTAGAAAATTTGAAAGATCTGAAATTCATAACAAATCACAAATTTTTGACTCTAAAAATTTTCAAAATTCTTTAGACTTTTGAATTTCTTTATCTTACTGCTTATAATAATTTTAAATAATAATTTTAAATATTAATTTTATTTAGAAAAGATTAATTTCATTAGATATCTTTTTTATTATCTTATTGTCTTATCTTATCTTATCTTATTAAAAATCTTATTGCGCTCGAAATCAACTTTCTCAAAGCTTGAGAAATTCGTAAAATTTTCAAAATTTCAATGATTATAAATACAATACATTATTAGAGTTTTTAAGACTCTTAAAATCTCTGAAATTTACGAAAATTTTCAAATTTTCGAAATTCAAAAACGTACTCAATTTTCAAGACTTCGAAAATTTTCAAAATAGTACAAACTTTTATAATTCGAAAAGTTTTCGAAAATTTTAGAATGTTTCTAATTAATAACTCTTCAACAGTTAAAGACATTCGTAAGACTTTCAAAATTCCAATAACCATAAAATAATATAAATCCTCAGAATTTTTGAAAACTATAGAAATCTCTTAAATTCACGAAAATCTTGAAATGTTTTCAATTCTTAAAATTCCAAGAAACTTCGTAATATTTTCTTTGAACTTTGCAAATGTTTCACATCGTTGAAAATTCTACAATGTCCAAAACATGTTAAGAATTTGTAAAATTTTCGTAATTTTCAGAATTATAAGAATACTGTTAATTTCCAAAATTGTTTCAAAACTTCACAATTTCAAATGTTCTTGGAGTTCTGATAATTTTCGAGTTTCTAAGAACTTTGAAACTCATGGTAATGATTAATTTTTTCATTAATAATGTATTATTCTAGAATATTATTTTTATTGTATTATTATCATATTTTATCATTATATAATTTATTATTAATTTATGGTATGAATGAAAAACTTGGTATACTATCAAAATCCTCCCAGGCTTAAGAATTTTCGAAATTATTCGAAATCTTAAAATTCTGAATATGTCTAAAATTGTCGAGTTCTTCGAAAACTTTGACACTTGAAATAATCTGCGTTATTTTGCTACGATTTTCAAAATACTTTTTCGCAATCTGCTGCATTTTCTAGAATTTCAAAACTTTTCCCCCCCCCCCCGCCTCACACCCTTCTCTCGGGCTACGTGCTCGATTTAGCATCAGGTAACACAAATTTCACGAATATTTCGGGGTTGGGAAAGGGACTCGTGACGTTGCTGTTTCGTCGGAAATACTTTGTCGTGATGTATGGCACGAAGGAGAGTTGCGACGTTGTATGTATCATAGCAACATCTGAATCGTGACCACCGAATCATGGTTTGCATGTGAGTCGCGCGAGTTACGATTGGGAAAAAGCTCGCTTATCTGATTTCGGTGTCGGAATATTGCTGGTGGACCCGCAAGTTTTCTTCTGATTTCCTCAGGGGCTGCAAAACCTCCGTATCGCCACGCTCGTTTTCGTAAAACACTCGTACATTTAAGTCTAGACCGTACATTATAAGCCCGCCGCCGCTCTCATCGACGCCATCATAATGCGCCAAGATGGTGCGTCCACCGACGCCCGAGCGGATCATTTTTTCTTATGACTTGCCACAATCCCCTTTATATAGCCGATTTTCCTTTCTTTCGGGAAAACTTGAGGATGGAGTTAATAGGCTGCAGCTGGGTGAAATGTATTATGGAAAACCGATTTTGTTGGCTCAACCAAACGTTTAGTCATTCCCAATTCGAAATTTCATCTTAAATTTCAACTTCTTTCGCAGGCAGTATTCACATAAATGCGCATGGATACTTTTCCATATCCGGGGCGGTTTAATTGAGCCACCCATGAACGTGTGCGACACGTGTAATTGATTTTAAATATGCACACTGCGCGGGAAACGACGCGAGGGCTAAAAAATTAATGTCACTGGCTTGTTTCTCTTCTTCAGAGGGTCGGCAAAGTGACCATAAACGAGCTGAGGAGACGAGGAATGACGGGTGAAGACTTACGACGTATTATGTGGGAACGAGCCTCGTTCTCGACGCCCGTGCGAATGAGGTAATCATTAATAACTTATCCCCCACTTTGCGAGTGTCACATTTTTGTTCACTAGAGAAGCAACTGACTCTTGAATAGAAAAAGGGGCAGTTTTTAACAGTAAAAAAACAATAATAGAATGAAAATAGTAATAACAATAAAGATTTTTAACAAAATCATTAATAATTACAATACTAAACAATTAGAATAATAACCTAACAATTACAATTAATTATAACCTTAATAATTTATTATTATAATAGTTAAACTATTCTCAATAACTTAATAATTTTCAATTAATAATAAATGAAAGGGGTAAATTAAATGTGGATTAATTTGATCAATGTGATTAATGTTCTACTAAAGATGTATCATGGAAATCATGTCGAATTGAATGAATAACAAAAAAAAGTTCCGTATTTGTTCATTTAAAATTAGTTTAGTACATATTTCGTCGATATTCACTAGTGGCCTAACCTAGACTACAATGACCCAACCTAGACTACTTTTTTTTTTGACTTTTTTTTTATAATGTGCAACATTTCGCCCTAATTAGAAGTTTCTTATGACTATCCAAACTTTCGAATGAGATGTCAACATTGAGAATATTCGAATATAAACAAAAGATACAAAATTTAAAAAGTGGCCCAACCTTAACGACAGTTCCCTAAATATGTTATTCACAAACATATCTCAAACATGTTATAAACAATATGTTAGAATTTGGTTTTATAATATTTTTTAGACATAACGTTCTATTAAACATTATAGTTTGGACATTACGGTACCAAATTAATCTGAACTTATACTTTGTTTCATGTTCAATATCATTGAAATGACTTGAAGAATCGAAAAAATTCGATTTTACATTCATGCCTTGAACCCTTTTGAAAGTTTTTCCATTTAAGCCAACGTTTGCGAGTTGAAAAAAATCCGTGGAAGAAATCAACTCCCACTGGGTTTCGCCAAAAGACGTACTCGCGTTTGCCATTTGAATACATCTTTCAGAGAGCTTTTTATCAATCCGATCTTCCATTTTTCAAGTCCCCTTCCTTAATCGAATCGCGTGACGCCGAAAGTTCCTCCAAGTGATGTTTTTATCGAGATCCCTGAATAAAACTCAACCGTTTTAAGTCACTAGGGTGAAAAAATTTGTCGCTGATAATAACAGAATGCTTTGTTTTTTTCTTTCATCAACTTTATCACGGAAATGTAAAGTTTTTTTACATTCCTAATTTCCCAGATTAAAAAAAATTTACATCAATTCGTTGTATTGAATTCACTCAGAATTTCATACATTTTAAAGCTATGTAAATGCGAAAGAAATCGAATTACAAAGACACTTGAATAAATTATCGGAAGGTCTGCAATAAAAAACCCTCGGTATCAATCATCTCTACCGCAGATGAAAAAAGGGGAAAATAATCTCATTCGGAAAAGAGCGTAGAAAATCACAACAAGACGAGAACGATTGAAATCTCGTGAAAGCATTCAGGAAATAACAAAAAACAAGCAATTACAGTGGAACGATGCAAATTAGCAGCCAAACGTGGCAACGCCGCATTCCAAACGTGTAGTGTAAGTATTGGAATTCGGTTGGCCATGTACAATCCCAGTTAGATTATAACAATGCGCATTGTATCGCGTACCACATACGCAATTGTTCCGCTGTTAAGGTCGGCGTTGATTGAATAGAAATTTCAGAAAACAAATCAACCAACGATACTTCTAGATTCTCGTCATTTTCACTCTAAATCATTTTCTGTATTCCGTTAGCTTTTTTTTTTAAAGATTTTCAAAAAGGTGACGTAGATGTCAAACTTTGAAAATTGAAATTAAAAAAGCTGAAAGTCTAAACATGATTATTTTTTATATGATTATATTTATTTAATTATATGATGGCCAAAAAGTAATTTAAAATTGAATTCTTACAATTTTGGGGAATGTTTTTTACATATAACATGTTTGGATTATGTTTATGAATAATATATTTACAATAGTATAAGCAAGACATGAAAAAAAAAAACATGTAAATTGTAGAACTTTAGGGAAATATGTGTAATTAATTTAAAAAAATTTTAAACAAAGAAAATAACTTACAAAATGTAGTTCTAGAAAATTTTCGTATTTCTTAACAATTTACGGAATTTTTTGAAACTCGAAATTTGAATTATATTTTAACAATTGTGCGAGGATCGATTTTTGATTGAAAAAAGCTTGATAATGATATGGAAATGAAATAATAAAAAATACTACGCGAAAATCAATTATTTATCAAATTTTTGTTCAACCGAACCATTATACTTTTTAACAACTACCTAACAGTGTTTTTAATTAATGTAAAAAAAAATGGGAACTGGGAAAAAAACTTACAAATTGTAGTTCTACAAAATTTTCGTAATTTTTAGAAATTTGAGAAGTTTTAATAAAGATTTTACAATTTATTATATAACATCTTTGTGCGAGGATCAATTTTGGATTTAAAAAAACTTGATATGATTATTTGAATTAAATACTTCCAAATACCACCCGAAAATCAATCAATAAATAATTTCTACATTTTTCACTTTTATTCTTAACAAATAACATTGCTCAAAGTTATATTATATTTTCGATTATTCTTCCAATTTCAAAAATTTTGGACTGCATCCGTCTAATAAAACATTTTTTGATTTTTAAAAATGTAGTTTATTACACGGATTCTGTAATTTTTTGGGATTTAAAAATATTACACAATGTAAGAAATTGAATAATATTAACTAAAATTCAACAAATTTTTCGAATTTCATAGAATTTACGCCAATCTGGAGAATTATCCTAATGCTTTCTCATTTTTGTTATATTTTAACAATAATAATCGAAAATAGTTCTTTCAAATTTGTGTTTAGTAATTTTTCGTAACTTTTTAATACTTCGAAATTTTTGAAATTTTTTCATTTAATAAAAAAACCATACGCTTTCTCAAAAAATATTATAATAATCACAATATACAACATTTTAATTGTCTACTTGTAAAATTATCGACTATTTATAAAATCTTCAGTACTTTAAATTTTTTCATAATTTTTAAATTTTTAACATAATAAAAACCATGTCTAAAAAAAAATGTGAAATGTAAAACTTTAACGAAATTTTTCCAATTAATGTAAAAAAAAAAAATAAAAACAGGGAAAAAAACTTACAAATTGTAGTTCTTTAAAATTTAAGAAATTGTAATAAAGATTTTACAGTTATATAACATCTTTGTGCGAAGATCAATTTTTGATTAAAAAAAATTTGTATAATTATTAAAATTAAATACCTCAAAATACCCCGTAAAAATTAATCAATTATTTTTTTCCAGGTTTTTCATTTTTATTCTTAACAAATAACATTGCTCGAAGTTACATTATTTTCTAGATTTTTTTTTTCAAAAATTTCGTACCGTATCCGTATGATGAAACATTTTTTGATTTTTGAAAATGTAGGTTATTCCACGGTTTCTGTAATCATTCGGAATTAAAAAATTTTTCACGATTTACAAAATTCATTACCATCATCTAAAATTCAACGAATTATTTGAATTTTATAGAATTTACGTCAATTTAGAAAATTATCCTAATGCTTTTAAATTTTCTTCATATTTTAATAATAATAATCGAAAAAAATTATCAAAATTTGTGTTTCATAATTTTTCGTAGTTAAAAAAAAATTTTTTAGGACCATACACTTTTCTAAAAATATAATAATGATCACAATATACAAAACTCAAGACTAATCTCTATAATTCCACGAATTACTTACAAAATTGTTGCCTTTTTAAATATGTTCACAGTTTTTCAATTTTTCCAAAATTGTGAAACTAGAACATAATGCAAACTATAAAAATCATTAATCATCACAGTTCGAAAATTGTGGTCTCCTACTGATTCCACTGTGTTCCGGTTATCGCTGTTTTCCCAAGCCCCAAATTCAAACGTCACACGCGTACGCGCATCCGATTGACACAAAATTGACCAAATCGAGTGCAATGTGGGCGAAAAATGCGAAAATGCTCGAACCGAAATGTAAGCCAGTGATTTTATCCGATAGCCCAACGACTGGAATAACTTGCACGTCCGCTGGTTTTGGCGGTGCATTAAGCGCTGCCTTGGACGTAATGGCTTTCACGAACGACCTCGATTTTTCCGCGAGAACCGAGAGTGTAGCAAATAATGTGGACCAAACATCACAGGCCATTAACGATCAATCGGGGAACGGGGATCAATCACAGGGTGCCGAGCTAGTTTCCGAGTTGAAACTTTCGATGAGACAAGGACAAGTTCAAGCCCCCGGAAAAGCCGAGGTGTCTTCCACTTCAGAACACGCGACGCTCGGCAAAACTTTGCGGTCCGAGATACGTGAGTGACATTTCCTAGGCAACAAATACCTGTCGAAGCTTTTTTTGGGCTTTTACAAGATTGAATAGTACTTGGAGCATTCCATGTCACGATAAGTGAGACGTATGCAGATTTAATGCACTTGATGGAGTTTAATGTAAGCAAATTGCATCATTTTTTTTTCCTTCATCGATTTCTTTTGCATCTACAATCATGACATCCACTTCTATTGTGTCCACGTTCATAGCATCCACTTCTATTACATCCAATTTCATGGCATCTACTTCTTTAACATCTACCTTCATGGCGTCCACTTTCATTGCATCCACTTCATTGTGCCCACGTTCATGGCATCCACTTTCATTGCATCCACTTCATTGTGTTCACGTTCATGGCATCCACTTCATTGTGTCCACGTTCATGGCATCCACTTCTATTACATTCATGTTCATGGCATCCAATTCATTGTGTCATTTCCACGTGACGTTTCCTAGGCAACAAATGCCTTTCGAAGCTGTTTTTATGCTTTTCCTTTAATGTGAGCAAATTGCATAAGTTTTTTTCCTCTACTCCATAAAAAAAGTCCATCTCAAGTAACAACTCACTCGTGTTCTTGTCCGACCCTTTCATTTACCGTTAACAACTTTTAACAAATATTTGGGGACGGATAAAAATCAATCCGTCGCCGTCAAATGTTGTTCCAGTTCCCGACGCAGCTCGAGACGCAGCGAAATCGAATTACGGGGAGCATGAAAGGAGCGACCCATTATTGGATCTGATGATGGCCACGGAAAGTTCGATCTGCAATCAAGAGACGTTATTGAAGCTGGCGACTTGCGCCAGGATCGAGAGCGAGGCGTCGCTCAGGAAGAGTCGAAATATTTCTCTTGAAGACGGTAGATACAATATTCTTGATACCTTCTTTTAAGAATTGATTGTTCTGTTGATTAATCGACCGACTGTCTCCATTTTGTCTTATTTCATTGCATACAATTTCATTGCATCCATTTCTTTTGTGTATTCGTTAATGGCATCCACTTCTATTACATCCAATTTCATGGCATCTACTTCTATTACATTCACGTTCATGGCATCTACTTCTATTACATCCACTTTCATTGTGTTCACGTTCATGGCATCCACTTCTATTACATCCACTTTCATTGCATCTACTTCTATTACATCCACGTTCATTGCATCTACTTCTATTACATCCACGTTCATTGCATCTACTTCTATTACATCCACGTTCATTGCATCTATTTCTATTACATCCACTTCCATTGTGTCCACGTTCATGGCATCCACTTCTATCACATCTTCTTTCATTTTATTCACTTCCACTGTATCGAAACTTCGGAAAAAGACGTAGTTCTACGTCAAAAGACGCCCGATCATCCCGTGGAGCCGACTTACTAAACGAGATCCTCTTGACTGATTCCGTTTCCACTTTAATTTCTTTCGAGTGTAACACGCAGCCAGTCGCGCGAAAAATTCATGATTCCCGGGCATGTTTTATGAAGAGCCGAGCAATAAATTCAGTATGGAGGCGATGTCCCTGATTTATAGCTTCTTTAAAGTATCTCGTTTGTGAGTCGGTCGAGTATGGCTGCGTGGCTGCAGCTGGGCTTTCCTTCGGAGAAGATCTGTTTTTCGCGCCCGAGGGTATAGAGAAAACACGAAAGGAAAGACGGTACTCGTTTTTTTGGAATTTTGGGGACTTGCTGTGGGAAGTTGAAGAGCACAAGTGGAGGATTTGGAATCTGGAGAACGGGAAATGGGAATTTGCGTTTTACTGATTTGAACACGGAAAAAACAATTTGGTTGTCACAACCTCATAAATAGTAACATTTGATTTAACTATTTGAATGGTGTAAACAACCTCATTTGTGGTTACTACAACAACATTAGAAGTTACTGCAATTTTTGTGAAGCATATATGTTCTTTAATTCACGAGAACATTTCTACAATCAAAATTTTGAGTTGTTTGTTAAAAACTCTTATGTCATTTAAAAATAACCAACTGACTTTTGCAGATTTCATGAAATGACCATTCTGCAAACGACGATTTCAATGACAATTAGTAACATATTCAAGAAATTTCAATATTGGTTTACCGAGTCCATTCAAGAGTACAAGGGAAAAAAAGTGAGAGAAAAGTTTTCTCGCAATCAGAGTTTCTTCGACCGGATTGAACTTGAATTGTTTCGTTCAATGGAACAAAGAAGAGAGATGTTATTTAATTATTTGCTACCGAAAAAAACGACAAAAATCCGTGAACTCGGTAGATACAAAAACTTTAAGTAAAACTTTCGTGGTTCACGAAATTCCCTTTTCCGATTCCGGATTTTTCTCAGTATCTCCTGAAATTTGTCAAGTTACGGGAAATTCAAAAATTAGATAAATAATGAAACAAAATACAGAAAATTTCCGATTCACGTATAGGATAATAACTTCCCCTAACGTATCGCAAGTTTTTTTTCCTAGTGCAGTAAAGAGAATTATAAAAGTGTTCATTTCTAAGTAACAGTAAAGCGCATTTTCTTCCATGCAGTTGCGCCTTCACTAAACTAAATCTCAATTTGCAAGATCCCGAAGCAAGGCCAATTTTTTGTGCTCATTCTTTTTCATTTTTCGATGCTCGCAGACGAGACACAGCTGCGGAGGATGAAATTTGCGACGGGTCGTGGCAAGTCGACGATGAGATTTTTCGAAAATGACAGTCGCTCGTCGTCGCCATCCGTCGACGGCAATACCAGTTACCGCGTGCTCGCGAACGAGCCGGAAATCGATGCCAGCGTCGCGGAAAATCCGAGAACAAGTCAGACGTCGAAGCCGGAAAAGAGTCGAGATGGAAAAAACAATAAAAAGAAGGCGCGCAAGAGGCGGGCAAGAAATAACAGGTAAAATCTGACGAGTGTGGAAATGATTATTCGATAATTCAAAGAGATTTTTCCTACTTGTCGGGATTCATTTCCTGGCATTCCGAAGACTTAGACGATAATGAACAGTTTCAGAAAAGGGACTGATGGTTTTCTAATCTAAGATTGATTATTCTATTCGTCTCGTGAGGAAAAATGCTTGAAATACTTCAAAGTGTTTCATTTGAAAAATGAAATACTTCATCGATTCCAAATGAAATGACACTACCATAAATTCATCACCTCCTCTTTTTCCATAATATATATTCATTCAACACCTTCAGTATTTCATCTAAATTTCATGTACGTTGGATTATGCTCCAAAATGCCGCATTGGTATGACATTGCATCCAACATCGATATTGAATGGTATTTATCGGCCTCACCGCTGCTACCAATTAAGCGCTGAACCCTCTCTCCACCCCTCCCATACATACACAATCCTCTCTCCCCCTCCCTATTCGCAATAATTTCGCACGTTACATCATCGCTAGCACTTTTTTGTACCCTCGCACCGCAGCAATATTATCGCGCTTCCTGCTTTGCAAAAGGAAACTAGCCTGTCTGGAGAAAACGCCGCTTGCACCCCGACTTTTTTTCCGCGCGACCAAAGCGGCTTTAAATATTTATGGCGAGCTACAAAGTTTCATTAATTTGATTTGGAAAAAGTGGAGGCTTTTTTTTGTGCGAGTCACCTTGTTATCGCGATGTTTTTATCCTCGGGAACCGCGTTGGATGTGTTGTTTTCTTTTTTTTGTTTCGTCGCTTAATCAAAGCTCTGTACTGTTGCCAAGGGGCTCGTAGAATTACGGAGTTAGCTTCGTTACAATCATTGTTTTAATGCTGGAACAATCGATTCAATTAATGAATATGTGAGTTTGCTTATTTTTCTTTCATTCGTTGTATTTCCATCAAATTATAATTAATTGTGGATTTTGAATAGTTGCATTAACTTTTGTTGCACTTTCTTTCATTGTATGCACGTTCATGGCATACACTCGGGTTGCATCCACGTTCATGGCATCCACTTTCATTGCATCTACCTTCATTGTGTCCACGTTCATGGCATCGACTTTCATTACATCCACTTCATTGTGTCCATGTTCATGGCATTCACTTCATTGTGTCCACGTTCATGGCATCCACTTCATTGTGGCCATGTTCATGGCATCCACTTAATTGTGTCCACGTTCATGGAATCCATTTCATTGTGTCCACGTTCATGGCATCCACTTCCATTACATCCACTTTCATGGCATCCACCTGGGTTGCATCCACGTTCATGGCATCCACTTTCATTGCATCCACTTCTATTACATCCACGTTCATAGAATCCACTTTCATTTGTCCACGTTCATGGCATCCACTTTTATTGCACCCATGTTCATGGAATCCACTTTCATGGCTTCCACCTCCGTTGCACCAAATTTCGTTTCAAATCAAGCAGACCTGAAATCAGAACTCAAAAACTTTTCCAAAACATCCACAAACAATAAACTCGACTCCAAAATCGAATCTCAACCATCCTGAATTCACTTCAACACTTTTACCTTCCGGAAAAAACTCCTCATCCGTGTATTTCCGGCTTGGCGATTCCCAAATCGCAATTTCCCTCTTATTTCCCGGGTTTTCAGGGTATCGCCGAAAGACGGGCCATGCACAAAAGTGGATGCCGTCGAACAAAGCGAGACCACACCTTCCTCGGATCCACTCGAGCCCTGGAGCACGCAGGACATTAAGTGCATGAACTCGATATTGGCCTGCAGGCAGGAATGCGCGCCCGATAGCCCTTAATTCTGCGTTTACCAAGTCGCTTCCGTCCCCCTTTCCTCCTCCCCTCGCCCACAAGGAAGAAGAGTTGAGGGAGGAACGTTTACAAGTAGCGCGTGGGACGTCTAGGAAAGATGAGCGGCGGCGGCATTAGTCACAAGAAAAGGTTCTCGTCGAAAATAGAAAAGTGCTCTCTTGGGGCCTTTCAGCGCGCAATGAAAGCCATCTCGGAAGATTATCGCCGCCGTTGAAAAACACGCTTTCTTCGAAATAAACAAGTCCGTTATCAGCAAAGTCGTTGCTCACTTTCGATGACTTAAGTTTTGTTGGAGCTTTTGCGGGACGTCCGGGTTTCAGGGAAAAGTCGATCATGAAGATTCTGAGTTGAATAGGTTTCTTTTGCTTGATATTTCGAGTATGGTTCAGGTTTTTAAAACTTTACGTTGTGCACAGATTGTATTATAGTTTTACCAGGATTTGGAATGAATAAATAAAAGAAGTCACTAATTTTTTTCATCATAAATCTTTCAGAATGCAGTCAATTAAATTATTAAATTCGAGAAATTTTCAATTTTCTAAATTTTCGACACTCGTTTTTCATCGAATTTGAGAAAAAAAAGTTCAGAAAACCCGCTTTTCCGCCGAAAAGTACCCGCGATTGTTTTGGGGAGTGTTCGTTTAAACAAAGGATTGAACAATCGAAAAAAGGACCTAGAACACCATGGAATACAATTTTGGACGCCTCGTGGATTTTCCAACAAAAAAATTCGGCAAAATACATTACAAAACGTCAGTACTATGTATGAGGTTATATTCAAAACAAATTCAAGTTACAACTCCCAACTTAACAAAAATTTTCAATTGTTTTATTAAAAGTGAAGAACGCAAACAATTTCCATCCTTAATTCCTGAATATGAAATGTCCCGTAAAAGATTCCACTAATTTATTATTCGCTCTCTTTCTGTGAAACGTGAAGATAAATCAAGGATTTCATTGAAAACGTCACCAACATTGCCTCGGAAACTCACGAATGGAAGCAATATGTACAGCTTGGTTTCCAAGCATTACAAGATTACAACTGAAAGCTTCTTCTTTGGGCATGTCAGAAATCAGGAATTAGAGGAAAAACGGTGTGTAGCGTGTTTGTGGTAATGCGGGAAATGTACGCGTTGGAGAGGATTTCAAATTCAGAATTCAGAAATCGTGCTTACAATTCAAATCTATTATTATATTCTCGTTTCCTGTGTTGTTTGCTAAATGCAAAATATTGAGTCATTTTTAATTACCCGCATTTACAATTTATTAACTATTGAAAAGCTGGAATTACTGCTGGTAATCAAACATAAATTTTATTCATATGCAATGTGTACAATTTACGTTGATTTACGTGCCAGTGCGTTTGCAAAGGTTTAGAAATTATTTTATACTCTTGTCAAACAGCTTATGCGAACTGTAATCATGATATTAACGTGAAGCTTACATATCATTTATTTTGTTGGTGTATGTTGAATAAATGTGAGCTTTTAATAAAAGTCTCTTCATGATTGACATGATGGTCAAGTAAAATTGATGATGCTCAATGATTCGATGAAATCGATGCCCATAAAAAACTTGGACGCACTAAAAAAGCTCCAGTGAGGGTAAAAAATTATTTTTGAAAATTTCCAAAGTATGAAGCTTTGTCAATAAATAAGACATTATTTTCACTAAGGAAAGGCTATTTATTTACCTTTCTTCTACGTTTCTCCGCTGCAAAAAACAGGTAAAAATTTGAACTTTTTACAAATTGTTGCATAACTTTCACTAATTGCAAAATATAAAAAATTTGTCTTGGGATAACATAGTAATCGTAACTATGATTACAAAAAAAAATCACTTTTCTGATTTTAGATTACTACACTAGCCAAAACTTTGCTTAAGCAGAACCATTGCAGTTTTAACATACATGACGTTCCAAGGTCACGGCATTTTTTTTTCTCATCTTCAATAATAAAAATTTAAACTCAAAAAGTACGTCTTCGTTATCTGAAAAGCTCGAGGAAAGTGCCCTAGCCAAGGGATCATCAGAGCGTCGTCCCTCTGTTGCAGATCCCTCGAGGGTTAGTTATCCCTTCGATTTCTATGACGAGGGAACAACGAAAGAGAGCGTAATAGCACTTTCATTCGCTGCTAAAATACTCGGAGGGAAACATTGAAGGGTCGCAATTGCGGAGGATATGGATTGTGTTTTCGGGGAAATAAATGTGCCGCGTTCTTGGGAAATACATCAGCGGCGGAATCGCGAAGAGCGTAATGGAAGTTCGGTTTGAACAATGAAACGAGCACCGAAGTTTTCGATCGACTAAGTTTGCGTTGGGATTTGAGAATTTTCCAGGGCTAGCTCGCACGGGCAAACAATATTGGATTCTTCGTGTATGTTATAGGGTCTCGATGGAAATGCTGCTGGTGTCCTACATGGTCAGGTTTTCGTCAACTTGATGCGAGTGGAAAGACACCGTAGGCGAGAATTTCAATACTGAGCGGAAAAATTATTCCACATTCCTATTCGTTGGAAGTTTTTCGGATAATACATTTTGGTTTATATAAACTTTATTTTGATTTGAAAATATGTAGGTTTTAGCGTTTTTTCTCGTTTTACAAGTGAAATGAAGTTGAAGCTCGAATCGATTGTGTCTTTTTTAATTTTTATTAGACTTTGGTAAGAAGATTTGAAATTGAAAATCGGTGGAAATCGTTCGGATAATCGATAAATTTTAAAATCAATTAAAAAAAAGAGAATCTTGCCCCATTTTCGTTTTATTATTTTGAATTCATTTTTATATTGAATTAATATTATAATAGAAAATTCACACTATTACTACTGAAGAATAAAAAATCAGTTGTTTTTAATACTCAATGTTGATAACTTTTTCTGACAATATTTTTATTTGAATTTTCTACAAAATTAAAGTAAAAAAGACAATAGTTAAGTGATATAACAATAGTTACGCAATTAATGAGAAATTTGAAATTTCAAGATCAGAAAAATTTGGGATTTTGATATTTTAGATACGGGAATTTTGATAATTTTGCGTATTTTGTAACACAAAATTAAATTGACTGTATTCCTATAAATTCGTTAAAAAAATGATGAATCGATTTTTTATCATTTAAATTCAGAGTCTCACATTCATAATTTTGTAGATTAAAATTATTACCTAATTTACTGCATGGTAAAAAAAAAGAAAAAAATTGAGATTAAAAAATATAGATTCAACTAATTCAATATAATAAATTATCAATTAGTAAAATAATTTTATCGATAAAATTTTAAAATAAAATGAAAAATAGAAAATTTAACGGTAAGTTCGTTTAATTATTGAAATTCATTTTATTATTGAATTAATATTTCAATGATAATTTCATCTAAATACTACCAATTGAAAATCAATCGTTTCTAATCTTCAATGTTAATAATTTCAAGTTTTTTTTTTATTTGAATTTTCTACGAAATCAAAGTAAAAACGACAACAATTAAATAATATAAAAATAGTCATGCAATCATTGAGAAATCACAAATTTCAAGATCAGAAGAATTTCGAATTTTTATGTTTTAAATGCAGGACTTTTGAAAATTTTGCGTATTGTGTAACGCAAAATTCAATTGACTGCATTCCTATAAGTTCGTTAAAAAAATTATGATTTTTATACTCATTATTTGAAATCAGTGATTCTCATTCATAAGTTTGTAGATGAAAATTTTTTAATTTAGTGCATGGTAAAAGAAATTTAAAAACTGAGAAATAAATACATGAAAACTATAGTTATGGGAATAAATTCAACTAATTGAAATTGATGAATTATGAATTAATAAAAATGTGAAAAAATAGACTAAAGCGTTAAACTTTAACTCGTTTTGAAATAACGCTACAACATTTATTAAGGTGCACATTAAATATATAACTAAATTTGAGAACGCACGATTCCAAGATGAAATTAAAGTGAACTACAATAGTATATTTCTTTACTAGTGTAGAAAAGTTTTTTTTACGAATCTGTGAGTTGTAATCAGATGAGTTAAAAAAATTGTTCCACACTAGTCAGAACTACATTTTATTCAACAATGTGTGGAAATGCCAGTTTTGCATCCCCCGGGAATGTGGAAAAATGTCCTCTTCCACACGGCGTTGAATAAAACATTATCCCACATCAAAACGCGATTGAAAATAAAGTATTCTGCTTTCACATACAGAATATTCTATCCTTGAATATAGGATATCATCCACCAGTCAACCTCATAAATTACTGTTGACACTACAACTAATCCTATTATAAGGAACAGAAACTTTTATCTTTCTCGCCCCGGGCGTCTTGGGGAAAAGCTCCACTTTTCGCGAGCGTTTGTCACACATTTTATTTCCGCCGGCCGCGCTCTAATTATTTTAATTCCGGCTTCTTTCGCGCTCCCTTTCTCCACCCACCCCACCGCCTCCCCTCACACACCCTTCCGCCCTACTTTTCCACGGGAAATACACGCGCCCGATTTTAATCGCTTTTCCTTCTTTTTTCGTCGTCTTCGCTCTTCTCCCCTCCGACCTCCGCCCAGCGTGGCCTTATTTTTCGCCTCGCATTTTCCGGCTCTTTTTCGCGCCGGCTGCTCGGCGACACGACCCGACTGCCATGTGACAAATGACGCGGTTATGTTTCTTTCCTCGCGATGCGCCGTTTTTCCGAACTTTTCTCGACTTGATCAACACACACACAAACATAAAAATCATGAAAAAACGAAATGGGTAGTGTATTATGCCACTAGTTGGAGAAGTGACCGATTGTGAGCGTAGCGAGGAATGCAACTATAGTAATTTGTAATTGAACTTTTTATCAACTTACAAAAACGTAAAGTACAATAAAACAACGTTTCATTCGGATCATGAAAAAACGTTGCCGATTTTCCAAACGACTGAAACGAAAATTTACCCGTCGACTTTTCTCGACCGGAAAAATCTGGCGCTCCTCCGCGAATATTTATCAGGCTTCGCATCGAGGATACTTTTTGTTTTGAGAAATTCCAAACATTGAAATAAACGCTCGGTTGGTAAGACAAAAAAAAAGAATAACGCGACCGGAAGAGATTTCCATTGTCGGGAAAGTAAGTCACGTATTCCGCGAGGCAGTGGAGAAAAAAGTGTACAAGAAATCGAGCGGGGTAATTTTCAGCGCAGCCCAGAGTTCTTCCTCGTGCTTTTTGAGGGCCTCGATTCCACCCCCTCCCCCCCCCTCCCTCTTCCCTCTCGCTCGCCCACTTTCCGTAATAACATCATCGGATTCTTTCTCACGCCGATAGTCGTTCCAGGAACTTTGGTTTAAAAATCCCATTTTCCTTAACAAGAGCGTATGGGATGGTAGTTCCTGGAGCTTAAGTCAAATACTTTTTTACATCTCGTTAAATGGCTACGAATACTTCATTTTTTTATTGAAATTTGGATTACTTGCTTTTTTTGGGGTGCTTGATTCCATTGATGAAAAAAGTTCAGAAATAATTCTTTAATTATTTTATGTATTCATGATTATTATTTTCTTATTTTGTTTGTTCATTATTATTCCTTTTTTATTATATTTATTATATTTGATTATTTAACTATAATATAATTACACCTCCTCCCTTAAATTTCATTTACTAAAATTTTTTCTTGAATTTTGTAATTTAATGTGTGTGATTCACTACTGAAATGAATGATTTATCGATTAAATTGATATTCATATAATACTGCATTTTTCGATTAATTTCCGGATTGGTATAATAAAAACTGTCATACATATTTTTATTTTTATACTATAAAGGTTATACCGTAAAATTTTGATATTTAATATGTGTGATTCACTACTGAAATGAATGAGTTATCGATTACGTTGATATCGACATAATATTGCATTTTTCAATAAATTTCCAAATTGGTAGGGGAGAGGCACGTAGGTTGATGATAGTTTTTTTTGGGGAGTTGCCATTCTTAACTCTAGTAAGTTAAAGCGTAAAATTATGTACCGTTGGAAAGCTAATATCATGATCTATACATTAGTTTTTATAGAAATGGATTTCGTTGAAAAATACAAATTTTATAGGCAATTTTCGAAACGTACAATATTTGGCACCAAAAAAATTTGGCACGTAGGTTGAGATAGTCAAAACTTTTGTTTTAAAATCCAACCAAAGTTAATCAAGCCACACAATTTTTATTGTTTATTGCCTAAACATTTGTTCTAAAGGTTTTTCTGAAAATAAGGGATGAATATAAGTGAAGAAAGTGGAAAAAGCAAATGAAATTAGGGTAAAGTAAAATATTTAAAGAATTTTTTTTCGTCAGATAAATCGTCATCTGATCGCAGAATACTATCATTTATGCATTTTTCGCGATCAGATAACTGGATTTTTCTCTCAATCACAAAATAATGAAGTTTTTTCGAAAAATTTCATAGTGACTCTTACTAAGTAGTAGGTATGCTTATTATTTTTGAATATAATTTATCATATTTACAATCGCCAAAACATTAAAAGGTCAGTAATAGGCCAAAGTGATAAATTTTTGCAAGTCAAAACTCTAGCACCAGCTATTGCCCCTACCAACGCGTATAAATATTGCACATAAAAAATCTAACACGCATAAACAAAAAAAAACGCTTCTGATGCTATTCATATGCAATTTCGAACATGAGAAGTCAATAAAAACGATATATACAATTTTACCCACCCAAAATATGCAGCGTCGGAAATTTTACAGGGTCTCAAACTACGTGCCTAAACGTGTCTCAACCTACGTGCGTCGATGCGATTTCGGCATGACGCATATTTTTGTCACATGGACTCCGCATGTTCAAAATTTAACCAGAATATTAAAGTAGAAGTAAAACTGAAGTGAAAATGCTATATTTACATTCTTCCAACGCAAAACACTTTTCGTTTTTCACGTCTGAACATGATGCTGGCTTCACTTTTTTCGAGATATTCTTGGCAACGCACTGTATATAATACAGGAAGGGAAAATAATTGCCCCCCTCTTTTATAAAAAGTTTCTACTAATGAAATGACTACCTGAAAGCATGAATATTTTAGTCCTGAATGTAATGAAGTAAAAATATTCAGCTGTCTCATCCTACGTGCCGACTCAACTTATGTGCCTCTCCCCTATAGTAAAAACTGTCATACATATTATAAATTTTATACTATAAAGGTTTTACTTTACAATTTCGTAATTTTATGTGTGTGATTCACTACTAAAATGAATGAGTTATGAATTATGTTGATATTCATTTAATATTGCATTGTTCAATAACTATCCAAATTCGTATAGTTGAAACTGTCATACATTTTGTATTTCAATATCATAAAGGTTTTACTTTACAGTATTGTAGAAAGTGAAATAATGATTGTAATTTTTGCAATACAATATTGTAAATATTGTCAAATAATATTGTAGCTGTAAATATATTTTGTTACTAAAATTTCTCAACATATTTCGCTTTTTACTAAACATCTCGTATTTTTTACAATATCATATTGAAATCTTCACTCGTTTAGATTATTAATTAGCTGAATGACAAAATAAGATACAATATTGGAAAAATTCGAAAATTTATGGTGAATTTTACTATGTACAATGAATTTTTGTCATGCATATTTTAACGTGTATAATATTTTTCTTTATACATAAAATATCATATTTTACAAGCTAAAAAACAAGTTATGAAAGTTAAAATATTATATTTCATCACTCTAACCTCAAAATTGACATTTGGACGTGACTTCGAGGCTATTGTGATGAAAAATTACGTTCATAATCGTGAGCTATCGCCAATTTTGGCTTTGCCTATTTTGACCCTCGCCTCCGGATCAGGCAAAAACGTACGGCTTCGCCAAAATTGGCTATAGCTCCCGATTACGGAAATAACTATAACATGTTTCACTATATTATACAGATATTAGATTCTTTGTAATAGTAAAGTAAAAATTACAATTCGTATAGTATGATTTGCATGTGTAAGTTTTTAAAATTTCCAAAATCGTATAGTTAAAACTGTCATACATGTTGCTGTTTATACAAAATGACGATTTTACTATACAATATCATAAAAAGTAAAATATTTTTTCAAAGTTTCGCAATAATAGTGTCAAAATTACAATAATATTGCAAAAACTGTTATAAATAATGTTTGGAATCGCGATGAAATAAATTTTTTCTATTTGATTCTGTCTATTCCCCAAATATCATGTTAAATCACACAAATTCATTTTTAACTGAAGCCTCTTTTAAATTTTAACTGTCTTTTAAGAATCAAAAAATTGCATGTTGATTTCAATAGAACAAAAACCAAAAACTCGAAATTTCTCTCTTGTCCACAAATTTCATTCATGCGAGGATGATTTCCATGTTCGACAAACCATTCACGCAAAAAAGAACGCTCTGGATATTCACAAACGCAAGTGTAACAAACACACAACTCCTCATCACAAAAAAGTCTGTTTTCCCCGCTCGAGTTGACTTTTTGAAAAAACAAACACCTCACATACTCGGCTCCGTAAAAACGTGCAAAGCTTTGTTTTCGAAAACCCCGACAATGGCGACTCACGGTCTTTTTTCCGCCACGAGCGTCGTATTACGCTTGTAAAAAACGAATCGAGCAATCAAAAAGCTCGGTCAAATCGCAGCCTCGCGTTTCAGCGATTTCCGTCATTTCTGAGTCTAACGATCCTTTCGGGAGAACTATTCCCAGCGTAATGGCGAAAAAAACGGAATTATGAACGTCGGGGTGCGTTTCAAAAAAACGTATTCAACGTCGTTGGCTATGGCGACTTTCCTCTCATACGCTACTCTTGTTACAGCAAATTGGATTTTTAAGCTAAAGTTCCCGGAACGACTGTCGGCGTGATGGAGAATCTGGCGCATGGTGTTATTACGAAAATGAAGGGAACGGGGGGGGGAGGAAGGGAAAGGGGGTGTTTTCAGTTTTTAGTTACTCTCGGGGGTGAACTCGGATTACTCAAAAGAGAGTCTAACTACTTGGGATTACTACCAAGATTGAGGAAAATGACGCGTTTCGTGATTGGTGAAGAAAAATTTCAGAGACGTTGCTGAGAGCTTTTTTTATATTGTGAAATTCAAAAACAAGTTTTTCATAGTATAGAAAATAGTGGAAATTGAGGATATTTCCATGGAATTGGAAAAATGGATATTTTTGTTTCTTCATATAAAAAGATTGATAATTCATTGGTGGAGGGCCACTTTTCCCAATTTTTTCCCAAAACTTATTTTCCCAAACCTTTCTTTCTGAAACATTTTTTTCACAAATCTAAATAAATTCACAAAGGCTTTTTTGTCAAGTAGCTCAAAATACATTCATGCATAAAGTTGAAATTTTCTACTTAAGCATGTGCAAACAAATGCATCAAAATGCATGATATAAATTAATGTTTCATATATAAAAAAAACCGAATGACTTATTAAAAAACAAACGATTGTCGCTTATTAACGGTTCTGGTAACAAAAATAATTGAATATTGATTTGGGAAATTTTCAAACACGAAACTTGGAAAAAATTTTGATAAACCATTTTTTGGAAAAAAAGGTTTGGGGAAAAAAATTTTGGGAAAAAGGAATTGAAAAAAAAATTCCTATGGAAAAAATGAATCGGGAAAAGTGTTCCCAAACAAATTTATTAACTGTGTAAAATTATCAAACAATCGTAACTTTTTTGTTGTTTCAAAAAGAGAAAAACAAAAAGAGACTATTGGAAATCCAAAGAAAACTATCCAGTCTGTAAAAAAACATGAAATAAATGCTTTGTAAAACATGAAAATCATCTTTGCCCGAACGAAATTTGTAAAAAAAGAAATTTCGAGGTTTTCATTTGTATTTTTTTAAATTAACAGGAAAAAATGTTGACACTATTTGTTATTTTTTAAAAGACAGTAACTTATAAAAGGGAGTTGAGGCCAGTTCAGGCCAAACTGAATTTGTGTTATTCTACATGATGTTGGGGAATCGACAAAGTCAATTTGCAAAAATTTATTTCAATTACTAATTATTATAAATAAGCAATTTTTCGGACGTGCAAAATTCTCTTACAAAATAATTATTAACGACGTGATGGAAGCTTGAAATTTCAAAGTATTACTTGACTGCTTGTATATCAAATGAAATAACGAGATAATTAAGAAAAAATCAATTCGATTGCGATTGAAAATATTTTTTTTTTCACAAACTTAACGATGAACTGAAATCATTAGTCAATTACTGAAAAATATCTTACACATGCGACGAATACTGGAAGACCTCAAACTTACATTACACTTAATTAATAATGCTAAACTAAAAAAAGATCAATTATTATAAAAAAACAACAAACACTCCTTCTATCTATGCTTAAACCTTGTAGCTAATTTAAAAAATGTTACTATAATTAAAAAAAATACAATCACTCAACCAATTCAAAGAATAAAACGCACTTTTCATTTATAACCTTTGACCCAAAAACAGAACAAAAGTCATCTAAACCACCATCAAATATCTGGTACAACATCAATCGATACTGCCATAATTACACCTTTCCCAGATTTTCCCTTTTTCTCGCCACATCGGCTTTTTCGACTTTTCCATCGCGTCACATTTCAACGCCCCCTCCTTCCCCCACTCCGTAAAACCATTTCTTTGTTGAATTATCGCGTCATTGTCAGCGGTTCCCGGGCCCGTCGTTATTATAACTCAATTTCAAAAGCTCGCCGCTCGGAATGTCCCGTGGAATCGTGCTCCACTTTTGCCCCGCAAGGTTATACATCATAATCTCGCAAGTTCGCCAAGGTTTTCTCGTTACACGAGTTTTGCGGCCCCCGCGCCGACTTGCTCTCGTTGCTGCTTTCGTTTATATTTGATTGCACCCACGAGAAAGTTAATAAACATTATTCCCGGCCGCCACTTTCGGCGTATGAGCTCCCCGCGGCATTTCGAGTGATATAATTTAATTAATACGGCGCTCCGCGTTACTTTCCGCCTTTATCGTTGCGCTATTTTTATTTTAGGTTGCCAAGGCAGGTCAGGCTAAATGAGCCCGAGTCCAATTTTCTTGGCCGATCAGTTGCCACGGGGCGTTGACTTTTGCGTCTTGAGTTTGTGCTACTCTTGGGGCGTGTTATTCAAAATGGCAGGGATTAAGGGGCTGGGGTTTTTGGTCTTTTTTTGGATGAGGTAGTTATTTAGGAGGGGGAATTGAATAAGGCGATTTGGTGAATGAAGAAGGAAATGTGTGGTGATGTGTAGGTGGGATTATGTAATTTCGTTAGAAGTAGACTGGGAAGTCAGTGTTGAAAATTTTAGACATTTTGTGAATTTGAAGGGAATGTTGGGTATAACTGAAATTTTCAGAGTAAAATTAGTGAATTAACTGGAATATCTTTAGTTTTGTAATTTCTGGATTTTAATATACTTATTAAGGAATTTTTTTGAGCATTTTTTGTCTCGAATTTTCAAAATGCTTGGAATTTCTATATTTCATAACATTTTTCAATTTCAACTCAAAGCATTTTTGAACTATTGGTAACTTATGACTTTTTCGAAATTCCTATGGTTTGAAAAATATTCTAAACGTGACAAAATTTCTTAATTTTAGTGATCGTTAGAGCATATGAATAATATTCATAAAAATCAGTTTATTTTCACAAAATTGAAAATCTTGCGATCTTCGGAATTTGCGGATGTCTGACATTTTGAATTTCCCTTATGAATTACGTTTCTCGAGATCTGGAAATTGCTCATATATTTGAATCTCACAAACTTCAGTGAATTATCAGAATGTCAGTCTTCTTGGTCAAAATCATGATAATTCATAGTGTTCCTAGAGTGGATAAAATTCATAAAATTTTGATGTAACAACAAAATCTTCTGAAATGATTTAAATAGCGTGAATTTTTCAATTACTAAGTTGTATAAAACATATGAATTTCCACATTTTCCAAATTATGACATTTTCAAAATTTTTCAATAATCTTCCTCTTTCGTAATATTTTAGTAAATTTATATGGAAGACACCAAATTCAATAAATTCTCCAATTTACTGAGCTTAAAATTTTCCAACTACAAGTATTTCCGAACTTTTCTTCATTTATGAATTTTACAAAAATCCTAACGTTTGAAAAATATTCTAAATGTGACAAAATTTCTAAATTTTAGTGACCGTTCAATTAAATTGCTTTAATGTTTGGATTTTACAAAATTTAGTGAAATATCAGAATTTCAGTCTTCTTGGTCAAAATTATAATAGTTAGAGCAGGTTTCCTAGAGTAGGAAAAATTTGTGAAATTACGATAGAACAAAAAAATTTTCGAATATGTTTTAAATAACGTGAATTATGAAGTCACTTAGTTGTAAAAACATATGAATTTCCAATTTTCGCAAATTTTGACATATTAATAATTTTTGTATTTTTTTTCTTCAACGTAATTTTTTTGATTTCAAATAGGAGACTAGAAATTCATATGATGATTGTTTATAAAGTCCTATATCGTTTAGAAAATATTTCAGATATGACAAAATTTCTAAATTATAGTATTTATTCAAAAATATGAATAATATCCTTAAAAATGAGTGAATTTTTACAATAATGGAATTCTTGCAATCATCGAAATTTTCAAATGTATTACTTTTTGAATTTTACTTATCAATCACATTTATACAATTTTTAAAGTTGTTTGGATATTTGCATTTCACAAAATGTAATGAATTTTCAGAATGAAAACAAATAAATGAAATATAAAAATAAATTTCGATGTAACAACAAAATCATCTAAAATGTTTTAAATAGAAATTTTGAAATGACTAAGTTGTAAAAAACATCTATATTTCAAAATTGCTCCCAATTTCGACAAATTTTAATTTTTTTTTAATTTTCCGTCTTTTGTAAATAGTTTTTGTAAAATCCAATGGAAGACTAGAAATTTATATATTTTTTCAATGCACTGAACTTAAAATTGTCCAACTTCAAGTATTTTCCAACTTTTATTAACTTTCGAATTTTACGAAAATCCTATCGTTTGATGAAAAATTTTTATTTTTGGGGGTTTTTCGAAATATCAAATATTATTTATTTATTTTTCAATACAACGAAAATTCATAAAAAAAAATTTGTATCAGAATTTCTCCCAAAAAAAATTTTATAGGTATAGAAAATTTTTTTATAAATTTCTCATAGTGTCACTTTATACAAAAATTATTTCTTATAAAGACAGTCAGTTTTATAAAAAATTTAAATTTGTCACGCTTTTTCCAAATATTAAAATACTTGAATTCATTTTTTATGCAACGAAAATTAAAAAAAAATTTCTTTAATAACTTTTACCACAAATAAAATTTTATTACAAAAATTTTTTATTAAGCTTTTCATTGGGTCACTTTATAAAAAAATTTTTTCTCTTAAAAAGACAGTTGTATAAAAAATTTTAATTTTTATGCTTTTTTCAAGTATTATTTTACTGCAGTACATTTTTCATAAAACGAAAAAAAAAAAAAAAATTCGTATAAGAGTTTATGCAAAAAATTACATTTTATGAAAAAAACTTTTTTCTAAAGTCCTCATAGGATCACTTTATAAAAAAATCATTTCTTATAAAAAAAAAGTTAGTTTTATAAAAAATTCAAAATTTTTCAGCTTCTTCCAAATACAAATGTACTTCAATTCATTTTTTATACAACGAAAATTAAAAAAAAAATTTTTTTTCTAAAGTTCTCATACGGTCACTTTATAAAAAATTGTTTCTCATAAAAAGACAGTTAGTTTTATAAAAAATTGAAATTTCCAAAGCTTTCTCCAAACATTAACGTACTACTTTAATTCATTTTTTATACAACGGAAGTTCAGAATAAAAATTTCAATAATAATTTTTTCAAAAAATAAAACTTTATAAAGAAAATTTTTTTCTAAAGTTCTCACAGGGTCACTTTTTAGAAAAAGTTTCATTAACAAAAATTTCAGAAATTTATTAAAAGAATCAAAATCACTTGGGCAGTTCACCTCCCTGTCTAAAATCTCCCCATTCTTCCAATTGAAGAATCCTAAATTTGTAAATCATAAAAACACATGACAGCATTTTTTTATTTCTCTAACACCCCTCCCCGCAAAATATTTTTCCCATGCATCCGTAAAAAAGGCCACTTTATTCCTATGGAATGCGGGAACAAAAGCCCCTTTTTGGGGTACTCGGAAATCAGCGGGATATATCAACAAAAACCTTAGGAAACATTCATAAATCACGGATCAGCCCTAGGGTTTTATTGATAACTCCCGCTGATTTCCAAGTACTCCAAAAAGAGGATTTCGTTCCTGCCTTCCATAAAAATGAAGTGGTCACTTTTACACTGCGTGGGAAAAAATATTGTATGCTACACGAGCCAAAAAGGATGATTCCAACTCGTGCAATTGCGCACTCGCTTCGCTCGTGCCCAAACTTTGCACCCTTTGGGAAAAGGGGTAGTTGTAAAATAGATATTTATGCTACAAGGGAGAAAAAGGATGATTCCAAAGTCCCAACTCGGCTCTTTTTTCATCTTGTCTAGTTCATCCCCATCGTTACCGCGTCTTCCAAATCGCGTCTCGCAAGTTTCAAGCCCTCGGATCGTTCTTAATAAAGCAACTTTTGACCTCCGCCGAATCCGTCGCGGCAACCCAGCGGGGATTTAATTAAAATCCCGGCGAGCCGATTTCATTAAGACGCTTTTTGTCGGAGTTGCGGGCGGCAATAAAATGTCGCGCACGCGCTCGCGAGTCGGCAAACAAAACGCGCCGAGAGGTATGATTTATCGGCACGCTGCCGAGGGTACGTGTCTCGTAATGAACTCGTTCACACGTAATGCACCCTCAATAGGAGGCGTCAATGAAGCTACGTGTACTACATAAATGAGTACATATGTGATACACCACATACTGCACCGCTCTGGGATAATAGTGCGATTGCCGCGCTCTCGATCAAGCAGATGCGCAAAAAATGTACCACCCTCGAATATTCGTTTTACGCTGCACTTGTTATACGAGGGGCTCGAGACCCACGCGTCGATCATCGGGGAATTCGTGGGATATTAGTAGCTGCGCAGCTTGCCGATGGCATTTATTTTTCTTCATTCCGGAATAGCGTACATCGGAATAAGGGCGCATAAATCAGAAATACATGTAGAAGTTCTAAATTTATCAATAATATTTCATAATGTATATAATATTGAATATTTTATATAATAGTTAAGAATTATATATTATATTCGTGAATTATTTTACTATAAATTTATAATATTTAATACTTTCATGTAATGTTTGGTAATATTTTATGATAATAAAAATATTTATTGATAACAAGAATACATTTAATATGTTATGAAATTTCAATTATTGTTTATAATATTTAGGAATATTAAAAATGATAAAAATGTTAAAATTCGGAAAATATAGAAATTTAGATGTTTTGTTGAAGTAAGTAATTTTGTAATTCACGTTATTTAAACGATATAGTAAATTTTGTTATTCCATCATAATTTCATGAATTTTTCCTTTTGTTGAGGAGCACTGAATTATTGTAATTATGTATAAAATAATAATTGTATAATATTATAAATAAATGGAGAAGTTTTAGATTTTTGATGTGAACCATATTAGGAATGATATTTAATGAAATTTATATAAATAATTATAACATTAGGAATATTAAAAATGAATGAGATTTAGATTCTTGATGTGAACAATATTAGGAATAATGTGTAATGAAATTTATATTAATAATTATGATATTACGAATATTAAAAATGATGAAGATGTTAAAATTCGAAAAATCAAGAAATTTAGATGTTTCGTGAACTAAGTAATTTTGTAATTTACGTTATTTAAACGATTTAGTAAATTTTGTTATTCCATAATAATTTCATGAATTTTTCCTTTTGTCGAGAAACACTGCATTATTGTAATTATGTATAATAATAATTGTATAATATTATAAATAAATGGAGAAGTTTTAGATTATTGATGTAAACAATATGAGGAATGAAATGAAATGAAATTTATATTTATAATTATGATATTAGGAATATTAAAAATGATGAAGATGTTGAAATCCAGAAAATCTAGAAATTTAGATGTTTTGTTGAACTAAGTAATTTTGTAATTTACGTTATTTAAATGATTTAGTAAATTTTGTTATTCCATAATAATTTCATGAATTTTTCCTTTTGTCGAGAAACACTAAATTATTGTAATTATGTATAATAATAAATGTGTAATATTATAAATAAATGTAGAAGTTTTAGATTCTTGATGTGAACAATATTAGGAATGATATGTAATTAAATTTATAATCATAATCATGATATTAGGAATATTAAACATCATAAATATGTTAAAATTTGGAAAATATAGAAATTTAGATGTTTTGTTGAAGTAAGTAATTTTGTAATTCACGTTATTTAAAAAATTGTAGCAAGTTTTGTTATTCCATAATGATTTCACGAATTTTTCTTTTTGTCGAAGAATACTGAATCAATTTTTTTTATTTTTAATTAAAATTTTAATAATGATTGAAATTTCGATTTTTTTCGTAAGTTCATTACAATTATTGTAATAGTATATTTATTTTTTATAATTTTTTTATCAGAAATTATTATTTTTTCTAATTATTTATTAATTTTTGTAATATAATTTGATTATTTTTGTTATTTGTATTTTTTTTATTATTATGAAACAAATTTTGGATTTTTAAATATTGTTGTTTTGTTTAATTATTATTGAAGAAATTTTTTATTTGTTATATATTGTATATTGTTTGATTATTATTCAACACATTTTTATTTTGTCTTTCATTACAATTTCGTTTATTTATTACTAAACAAATTTTCAATTCAAGTCATTTATTGTAATTTTGTTTTATTATTATTCAACAAATTTTCAATTCGTTATTTATTGTAATTTTGTTTAATTATTATTGAACAAATTTTTAATGCGTCGTTTATTTGAATTTTGATTTTTTTCTAGAATTATATTACAATTCTGGTAATAACCTATTCATTTTTTATAATTTTTTTATCAGAAATTATTATATCTTATAATTATTTATTTATTTTTGTCATATCATTTGATTACTTTTATTATTCTAATTTTTTTTTATAATGAAACAAATTTTTGATTTGTTAATATTGTAATTTTGTCCAATTATTATTGAACAAATTTTTAATTTGTTATTTATTGTATTTTATTCAACTGTTTTTGAACAAATTTTTATTTTGTCATTTATTGTAATTTTGTAAATTTATTATTATACAAATTTTTATTTTGTCGTTCCCTACAAACCATGACGACTCAAATGACGAAACACGTCATCGGTCACTTTACGGACCGTAAAGTGATCGATGACGTGTTCCGTCATTTGAGTCCTCAATTATGTTGTCATAGTCAGCCCTGACGACAGGGGAGGGGTAACGGGGTAAGTTACCCCGGGCCCGGCGTTTTTGAGGGGCCCGATTTTTTGTGCCATTAGATATTAGATTTTTCACTGATGATGATAAAAAAAACGTCACCAGTTTTTTTCGTAATGATACTCTAAAAAAAAAGGTCGCCAATTTTTTTCGGCAAGGGGCCCGTACGATTCCTCCCCTCGGGCCCGGAAATCCTGTCTACGGTCCTGGTCATAGTTTGTAGGGACTATCGACGCTTCATAGGAATGAACGTTCTACCTCAGAATCAAATAATATAGTCTAGACAATAAAAATATAAACAAATTTTCGAAAATTAACCATTTTTAAAGTGACGGCTCGTCTGACGATATGAATGACGATATCGTCCTCATGTCGTCATGGTTTAATCTGTTGTTTATTGTAATTTTGTTTTATTATTGCAATATCTTATTATTATGGTAATTTTTTATTATTATTGAAATTTTTTATTATTATTGTAATTTATTATTGTTATTGTAGTTTTGACATTTCCAAGAAGACTGACAAGCTGATAATTTACTAAATTTTATGAAATTCAAATGTATGAGCAATTTTTAGAGCTGTAGAAATGTGATTGATAAAGGAAATTCGTCAAGTCAGACATATGAAAATTTCTAAGAGTACAAAAATGCCAATATTGTAAAAAATTACTTATTTTTATGAATATCATTTATATTCTTTAAAAATTACTTAAATCTATAAATCTCGTCACACTTACAATATTTTTTAAATGATAGTAGGACTTTATGAATAATTATTGTATGAATTCCGAGTCTTTCTTTTGAATTTAAAAATATTACAAAAGAGGTAAAATAAAAAAACATTGTAAATTTTACAAAATTTAGAAAATTTGGAAATTAAGATGTTTTTTTCGACTTACCCTTAGTAGTCTCAAGATTTACGTTATTTAGAAAATTATAGCATTTCTTTTAAATTCCATAACAATTTCATAAATCTTTTCCTTTGTCGATGAACAATAAATTATTGTAGTTTCAAATATACAAGAAGACTGGCATTCTGAGAATTCATTTCATTTTGAGAAATTCAAATATATAAGCAATTTTTAGAACTGTAGAAATGTGATTGATAAAGGAAATTCAAAAATTCAGAAATTCGAAGATTTCGAAGATTGCAGGATTCATAATATTATCAAAATTTATTTTATTTTTATATATTTTGAAACTATTTTTGAAATGAAGGGACTTTTGCGAAATTCATAAACTATTATAGTAAAAAAAAAAAATTTTTTTAACACAATCTTGGAAATATAAATTTCGAACTTCAAGACTACGAATTTCAAATATTCCAATTTTAAATCCTCAAACATCTTAAGAATAAACTGAGGAATAAACTCGGGATCCGATTCTGTAAATTTCTCCAGTTAAAAGAGCAAAAGCAATATCTTGAAGAGTGAAGAAAACTCCGGCAAAACGACATTACGGAATCCTTGTCAGAAATTCGCATTATTTCAAAATACGTGCTATTAGAATACAAGACTTCTCTTCGCTCAAGTAACTAATTACGATTCCAACTCCGTGCTTTTATCTTTTCCCAACAACTACTGTATCACGAGAGCAGAATAATTCTTTTCTCAAGTTTTTACTCACGGAGATTGTTTCTCTCCTCCGACTCTTTTTCTAGTATATTTCCTCGCCAATTGTTTTTCGTTTGCGTATTTTATCAATTCTTGAGAGTAAAATGTCGACACGGGAAAAAGGACAAAAAAATTACAACGTACGTTTCGATAGCATTTTGCTGTTTCCTGTCCTGTCAAAAGTTTGTCGACAAAAAATATCGGCTACAGCGCCAGTGAACTCGGTCACGAATTTACGGCATATTTCAAGTTGGCTACAAATACCTCAGACATGTGCCGCCGAAGCGCGTCAGGTGTTGAGACAATAATGGTCGTGTGTAATCACTTTTGTAAAGTGATCAATTATTCGGCTGTATCGATCGCTGTATCGGGAATGAAAAAATTGAAAAAAAGGTTACAGGAAAACGAGAGTGTTTTTTAAGTGCAAACTCTTGATATCCACATCAGTGGAAATCGCAATGATTTTTTTAGAGACTTTTTTATTATTTTATTTATTTTTTAAGCAGGGTAGACTGAGACAGATTTTTTGGAAAAACCCCTTACGATAATCATAATAATGAATAATTTTTGTAACGGGTTGAATTTTGTATAAAATTGTCAAGTAATTTTTACGAGGACGTAGCTAGAAATTTCGTTCAGGAGAGGCTAAGGTGTGATTTTTTACTAGCATTTATTTCAACAAGTTTGAAAATTATGATTTTTTAAGAGAATTATTAATGACAACTTTCCAAATTCTCAAAATCTTTGAAACTGTTTTAAATCTCTGAAGTTTTCAAAATTTGTAACATTCTGAAAATTGTAAAAATTTTCTAGACTACAAAAATGTTTAAAATAGTACCTACAAACTTTTATAATTAGAAAAATTGTTAAGAATCTTACAATGCTCGAAATTATCAACTTTTTCAAAATTTAAGAATTCGTAAAAGTTTCGAAACGTCGATAATCGTAAATATCATAAATTTTCAGAATTTTAGAAACTTTGGAGAATCTGAAATTCATGAAAATTTTTCGACTGTTTAAAAGTTATCAAAGTTTTTTAGACTTTGAAAATTTTGAGAATACTGCAATCTCTTCAAATTCTCAAAATTGTCAAAAACCTAAAAATATTGAAAATTATCAATTTTTTCAAAATTTAAGAAATAAGTACCATTTATTAAATTTCTATAATCCCAGATATTGTTAATTTTCAGAGTTTTCAAAACTTTTACAAATCTTCAAAGTTTATAAGTATTCGGAAATTTTTGACATTCTGAAAATTGTCATAATTTTATAGACTTTCAAGATTTTTAAGATAATCTTAAATTTTTAAAATTGTCAAATTGTTAAAAATCTTATTGTGCTCGAAATCATCGAATTTCTCAAAGTTTGAGAAATTAGTAAAATTTTCGAAATTTCAATAATCATGAATATTATCAATTTTCAGAAATTTTGAGACTCTTAGAATCTCTGCAATGAAAATGTTTAAAATAGTACAAACTTCTATATTTTACAAGATCGTTAAAAATCTTATAATGTTCGAAATTATTAACTTTTTCAAAATTTGAAAATCCGTAAAACGTTCGAAAAGTCAATTATCGTAAATATCATTAATTTTTAGAGTTTTAGAAAAGTTTTAGAATCTGAAAAATCTGAAATTCATGAAAATTTACAAATTTTTAACTCTCTAAAAATTTTAAAAATTCTCTAGACTTTTGAGTTGTTTTGTCTTATTGCTTATATTAATTTTATACAATACTTAAAAATATTTATTTTATTTAGAAAATATTATTTCCATTATCTTATTTCTTATCTTATCTTAATAAAAATCTTATTGCGCTCGAAATCAACTTTCTCAAAGCTTGAGAAATTCGTAAAATTTTCCAAATTTCAATGATAATGAATACAATAAATTATTAGAATTTTTAAGACTCTTAAAATCTCTGAAAGGTACAAAAATTTTTAAATTTCTGAAATTCCAAGAATGTGTTCAATTTTCTAGACTTCAAAAATGTTTAGAATAGTACATACTTTTATAATTTTTTAAATTGTTAAAAATTTTACAATGGTTGAAATCATTAACTCTCTAACAGTTAAAGTTATTCGTAAAACTTTGAAAATTCCAAAAAACATAAATATAACTTCTCAAAATTTTTGAAAATGATATAAATCTCTAAGTTTTACGAAAATTTTTAAATTCTCGAAATTCCAAGCAATCCCAAAAAGATTGTAACCATTATTCTGAACTTTTCAAATGTTTCACATCGTTAAAAATATCTTAAGAATTTGTCAAATTTTCGTAATTTTCAGAATTGTAAGAATACTGCCAATTTCCAGAATTTTTTCAAAACTTCTCAATTTCAAATGTTCTTGGTGTTCTAATAATTTCCGAGTTTCTAAAAACTTGGTAAATTATTAAAATCCTCCTAGACTTAAAAATTTACGAAATTGTTTGAAATTTGCAAATTTGAAAATGTCTAAAATTATTGAGTTCCTCGAAAACTTTGACACTTGAAATAATCTGTATCATTTTGCTCTTCAAAAAATGCCTCACAAACTGATCAATTTTCAAACCAGTTAAAAATCTTCTTAGTAATTAAAAAAAAAACCTCAACAAATAATCGTAATTACTGTTGTTATGTTAGGTTAGGTTTTGAAGATGAAAAGTACAATATTTAAAAAACACAATATGCAATATATAAATTTTAAATTGTATTTATTGATTAGGATTTGGATAGTGTGCTAATTTCAAATATAAGCAATACTTTATTGAAAATACTATTAGAAAAACTATTTAGCAAAAATATATACTATTAAAAGTATAAATAAATATTTTTTTAGATCTTTATTTTATGGTTATTTATCAAGATTTTTGAAGAGCACCAAAAACAACGTTCGAAAAAAGAAAACAAGCGCGAATATATCATTATTTTCCACTATAAACAATTTTTTACAGTTCAGTAACCATGAAATCAAGTGAGAATGCAGGTTTTTTTCTTTCACTATCCCAGACTAACGGACAAGAAAACTCGTTATCCTTGACGAGATAAACGTTTGTCGCATCTCAGTATCCACGTCCAATGTTAATTCAAATTATCACTTCAGCAAATTATGCATGTCAAGTTTTTTCCCCAGTTTCCGCATTTAAAATTCGTGCTGGAAAAAGTTTGCATTCCCCAACTGACGTGTCGCACGATATCACACTTTTTGTGCACTCGATATAGTAAGATCGCTATCCGATAACTTCTGAAAAAATAGGGACGTTTTTTTAGTTTTCTTCGTTATAATTCGGCAGATTTCCAACACGATAAAAATTCAGTGATTTATTCAGAATTTAAAAAACACTGAAAATAAGGTAATATAAAAAAATCTTTCGATCAGTCAACGAGTTATGTAAAATTTAATTACTTTCTTTCGATAAAGGAAATTGGATAAGAATGTATCGATGCGATCAATTTTTTGCCATTACAACGTTGGAATTGTTCGTCTTGCGTTGTTTGCAACGATTGAAAAGCTTTTTTTGTAATCAGGTCTGTATTCGCTGATTGGAAATTCCCATAATTGAATCGGATGAAACGAGGTCTTGGTTTTGTGTTTTGCGCTGTGAAATTGATTCTAGCAGTATCGTGATTAAAAGACCCTGGTATGAGTAATCTCCTGGAGATGGAAATTATAATCATTTTCATCTAGTCAATATTCAGTTTTTTGTCCTTTCTCATCAGCTATTAGAGACTTGAATTGCTTCAGTGTAATGAATATTGAGATAAATACTAGTTCCTGTATTGGTTTGAATTAATTTATGCAGTTCATTTAAGTTTTGCATCCAGTAAAAATTTTAGAGTCTAAGAAGTTGTTCCTCGAAACTCGAAATATTCAAAATTTGAGTTTACGAAAATGAAAAAAAAATTATTGTATGAAAGTGAATGTGAATTTTTGGTTCATCAAACTCAAAATCATAACGATTGTTTTAAAATTAATTTTTTACTGTTTAATTGATTTTAAATAATTTTTAATCAATCAATTATCAAAAAATAAATCAATTTTTAGTCAATAAATAAATTTTCAATTAGTTAACTGTTTTATCATTTTATTTCATTTCATTTGATTTTATTTATATTTTATTAAATTAATCTAATTGAAAATTTGTAATTCAAAAGTTTTTAATTAATTTTACTGTTTTAGGATGAATTCATTTCTCGAAATTTATACATTGGTGAAACTAAGAAAAAAGTTTAATTCAGTATGGTTTCTAATTTCAAAACTATACGGAACTCGAAACTCGAAATGTTCAAAATTTGAGTTTACGAAAATAAAAAATACCTTGCATGAGATTCAATGTTAATATGTAGTTCGCCAAACTGAAAATTAAAACGATTGTTTTGAGAGTAATTTTTTGTGAACATTTTACTCAAAATTAGTGGTTTTAGGATATATTGATTTCTCAAAATTTGTACATTGGTGAAACTTATAGAAAAGTTTGATTTTGTATGGTTTTAAATTTTAATAACTTTTACGTTTCTTTGTTAGAAATTGCACAAATGTGATTTTAATATTTCATGTTTTTATTTCGGTGATTCGATTTCTAAAAATTCATCAAGTTTTTTAAAATAAATATCATTATTCATGTATAAATAAAATATTCGAAAATTTAGGATTTCAAATACTTAATATCTATGATATTTGTAAAACGCTCCCTATTATTCTCAATAATTCTTCTTTCGATCTTTTGGAGCATAAATAAATCAACGAATTTTATTATTTTTCTAGCTTTC
>JAPYZL010149773.1:0-11189 GCA_030522825.1 Platygaster orseoliae
TTTGTGTACATTCATTATTTTTCCTATTTTTAAAGAATCCATGCAATGTTGAATATTTTTTTCAATTTTTACATATTCAACATGTGAATATAGATGCTTAAGTTTTTTTAATTAAAATATTTCCTATACTTTTATCAAAGTTTAAGAAAAGTATATCAAATATAGTTTATGCTATGCTGTACATTGCTTGTGTTTTTAATAACTTATTTTTCATTTATTGTTATTTATAAAGATTTATCAGCTTTCTCATTTATATAGATTTATTGAATTTTCGACAATCATCACTGATTATTAGAGTTTTGTTCATAAAAATGTAAAAATTCATATTAAATATACGAGTTGAATAGATTTGTCGGGAAATCAGAGTTTTGCATAATTCAAGAACATTAAGATTAATTTTTTGTCCATTGAACACTCAATCTAAAATTTTCATATTTTTTATATACTTATTTATTTTTATTTCTATTCATAGGACTGGTAGTATTTTAAATAATTTTTTTTTAATTTTGATGAATTTTTGTATGTTTATAGATTCCCTATGTTTTTATTATGAACTTCATAGATTTCTGTAATTCCATATTATACGATTTAAATTTCAATAAATTTTTTGTGCAATCATTATTTTTTATAATTTTAAAGAATCAATGCATTCTTGACAATTTTTTTTACTTTTAACAAATTTGATATTTAAAAATTGATGCTTGATAATTTATAATTGAATTTCCTATATCTTTAGAAAAATTTTAAAAAGTATATCAAAAATAATTTATAGTATGCTGTACACTGCTTGTGATTTTATTAATTTATTTTTCATTTATTGTTATTTATAAAGATTTTTATTGTTATTTATAAAGATTTATGAACTTTCTCATTGATATAGATTTCTCCAATTTTTGACAATTGTCACAGATTTTTGGAGTTTTATTCCTGAAATTTAAAAAATTTATGTTAAATATACAAGTTTAATAGATTTGTCGGAAAATCAGAGTTTTGCATGTTTCAAGAACATTAAGATTTATTTTTTGTTTATTGAACGCTCAATATGAAATTTTTCTATTTTTTTTTTTATTTAATCAATAAACATTCTAGTAAAAACCTCGTAAATTCGCCTGAAATGTTGAATATTGTCAAACATGCGATATTGGCAATAATAAAATAATGTAAAAAAATATACAAAACATAATGTAAAAGATTATAAAAATTTTCTAAACATCTTTATACGTACTCTAGTGATTTTGATTTTTCTAAGAAATGGCAAAATTCTTATCAAAGTAGAAATTTCTCATAAACTCGACCTTAAAAAATTTAAATAAGAAAAAAACTTTCTAAAAAAACTATTGACACTTTTGTAAGATATTTCAAATTTTTTAAAACAAAACATTTGAGTCTCGTATATTTCTTATAAATTGAAATTTTTTTAAAGAGAATTGCTTACAAAAATTTCTTCTGGAAATAAAATTTTATCAGAAAAGTTCCTTTTACAAGAATATTGAAAGTTAAAAGAATCATAAAAAGAATTTTTAAATCTTAAAAAAAAATCTTTCTTTCCAATTTAAATTAATTAATTTAAAAAATTTTTTAATAAATTATCTACTTTGAAAAAAAATCAATTTTAATTTTTAAAAATTATAAAAAAATATATAAATTTCAATCTTAAAATGAATTTTAAAAGAATTTAAAAAAGAATTTTGAAAGAATCTTAAAATACCTCTTTTTAAAATGATAAATTTCATCTTCAATGATTTAATAAATTTTTTGTTGCTGATGATTTTTAGAGGCTTCGCTAAAATCGATATTTTGAGCTTTTAAATTATTAATGGTAAAAGTAAAAAAAAAAAAAAATTTCTGTGTGATTTTTCAACATTGTAAAATTTGTGAACATACAATAAAATGTAGTTACAGAAAAAATACAGAGAATAATTTAAAAAATCGAGTCTTTCTCTGGAGTACAATTACTTTTCATCTGCAGTGCTTTTGATTTAAAATTTCAAAAATTACATAAAATTCCAATGTTTCAGCATAAATTACTCTGTATATTCATGATTCATCAGTATCAATATTTTCGTTATAAATAATTGTAAATAACAGAAAAACAGCTGGTATCCCAAAAAAATTTTTCCGACAGTAATTTATAGTCTGAAACCTAATTCTTGGCCAAGTAATATCCATAGTATCCATAAATAATACAACATATGTACCAAAAAAAAAACAAACCTTTTTTCAAAATTTTAAACTTTGGCAATTAATATTCTTTTATCAAAATGCACTGCAATATGTTATTTTCTAAAAACACAACCAATACTTGAAAAAAACTATCAATAACATCAATATCACAATTTTGATTATAAAAAATTAGAAAAAAACAGCTTTTTTCCAAAAAAAAAATGTCCTGACACTAGTTTATATTCAAAAAATTAATCACTAGGCAAATAATCAATACATAAATAAACTCACCATACATACAAAAAAAAAACAAACCTTATTTTAAAATGTTATTAAAAAACTTGGTTTAATCAATAAATAAACAATATGTCTGCTGTCAATAAATTATCATAAACAAATAACCCGAAAATGTTCAATTTCAATTAAAATACGGAAAATGAGTAGGACGAGAATATTAATTATCGGAATTTCTCGGCAAAGTTGGTTACGAGTGTTTTTTATTTCGATTTGGGATAAAAGCTCTGACTTTAAGAATCGAAGGATGAGCGAAAATATTGACGCGATTTAAGGAATTTCGTGTTTACCTTAGATCTGTAGCGAGTGGCCAGCGATCGAATTTGACGAATGTTCATCAATAAAAAATCGCGTTGTTGATCGCGATCCGCGAAATAGCAAAAAGAATTGACAGCAGTCAAAGTACGCTTGCTCTTTATTGTGGGAACGTGGCAGACATCTTGGATCTCTACACACTGACGTGCACTGACGAATGTCGACGGCAACGACGCCGATACAACGTTGTCAGATTTCCCCGCCTCGAGCCGTTGCACTCTCCGTCGATCAATGATTATTATATTCTCGCTTCTTCTGCTGCCGTGTGCTGCCGGACCAATGTTTTCGTCATAAACGACATTTACGGAATCTCGGCAACGAGATCGAAAAGCCCAATCTCAAGATTTTGAGTTTTAGATGGTTTATTTTGACAGAAATTTTGGGCAACCCGTTTGTTGCAATTTGCTGTGCATGTGTAAAGTTGTGGGCAATATATGTATACTCGCGGTGTTGCCAGATTTTATATCAACATGGCCGATCTGTAGCGCGAAAACCGTTATTTTTTAAATTTCGAATTAGAAAATTAGACAGTGTGATGATTTTCGCATGAAATTCTGTTTTGAAAATTTGGATAATGTAAGAGTGTGGTTGAATCGAACAAAAATTAAAATGTAGGCGATGAGAATAATATGTGCGGTTGAGAGAAAAAGACAGAAAACATGAATTGTCGCTTTATCTGTCTTTTGCTCTCAACCGCTCATATAAGATTTGGAAAATTCTGTAAATTTCACATTTATTTTCTGTAGATTTCTATTTTAATTTTATGGAAAAATATTAAATCAAAATCTACAATTCATCCTTTTCTTCAACAGATTTATTTATAAATTTATATATAAATCCTAGGATTTTCCACAGAATTACCTAGAATTCCTCATGCATGTCCAACAAATAAGATTCAGCCCAAACTCGTGTAACTGTTTTTTAGACCGATTACAATAGTCTACTATTGTACAATATTGTTACATATTAAACATATGATACAGATTTCAAAAATTTTTGAAGAACAAAATTTTTCAATAGAGCTTCGAAACCTACTGGATATATAATAAAAAATTCATTCCTTGTCGATGTACTTCTATAAAAAATTATCTTTTCTTACCAATATTTTTCCTTTGTCATCACTAGTGGAAGGAAAAAATAACGAGGACAATAATTATTTTCCAAAATATATTTTACAAGTTTATTTCAAAAACATAAAATAACAACTTGAATTTTTCTCTGCCCTGTTTGAGCTGCAATGTAAAATAATATGCTTGTACAAAATATGTACAAACAACATGATGGTAATTTTTTCACTAACAAGCGTCCACCTCCAAAAATGTATCCCTATTTGTATTCAGCATTGGTATCGAGGGTCGTTTAGTATATTTTCCGGAGCGAAATATACAATGCAGTAAGGCATGTCGTTTTCTTTCTTGGCGTTCTCAGAGAAATGTCTGTTGAAGGCTTTTCTTCTTCAGGAGCGATTCTAGAATGTTTTTGTCTCTGCGTTCAACCACTGGAAAGAACAAAACGGAAATAAATTAACTTCTCGTCAATGTTATTTGTTATACGAACAAGGAATGTTTATATAAAAAGTCGATTATTTGAAAGAACGGAGGTTCCTATCCTTAAATCCTAAACGTCTTTATGCAGAATATTCAGAATGAAACCGTGGCAAAACAAAAGTTATGTGACAACAAATTAAAACTTATAAAAATAGTACATTACTTCATCAGTGTAGAACAGTTATTTATAACGATTCTGGGAGTTGCAACACGTGCCAAAGGCGAACGATGGAATGAGATGAGTTAAAAAAAATTGTTCCGCACTAGTCAAGGGCTATGTTTTATTCAACAATGTGTGTAAATGCCGGTTTTGCATTGCCCATGCGTGTTGAAAAGTGGCCTTTTCCACACTGCGTTGAATTAACATCTTTAATCTATAATCCTTACAATAATAATTCTCATTTTATCATTTTCAATGAAAAAAAGTGTGCCAAAATTTGAGTTGACATAAGAATAAGAGATCTTAAAATTTTACTACAGTTAGTGAAAGACCTTTTAATTTTTCCTGGCTTAATAATAATGAAATAAAACATGTACATAAAGTGAATGTAGATTGACAGGATTTCGCGCAGACACATATATACGTTGTAAAACTGAAAATGCTAATTGAAATCGCTGTTTTTTGTGCAAGTTCGAATTCGTCATACTTTTAATTTTTTTGATGAAAATGATAGAACGCAAATCGTTGCTGCGGGGTTTCCAGATAAGGTATGTTTTTTAATACACTAGTGATTTCAATTCTTATAAAAAAAAGCAAAATTTTGTTAAGAATCTGAAATTTTTTTCTAAATTCCATTTTTTTATGAAGTTGAATATATAAAATTCTTTTAGAAAAAAATTTCTTATAAAGTGACCTTTTACTAAAAATTGTCTTTTAAAAAAGAAACAGTTTTATAAAAAATTGCAAACTTATTATAAAAAATTTTTGAGTTTCGTAAATTTTTTACAAATTTTGATACTTCCATAAAAAAATATCTACATTATGCAAAAATTTGAATTTTTATTCATTTTGTTTACATTAATTCACTTTAATTAATTTATTATAAAAAACAAATTTGTATGTAAATTACTGCAAAAAATTAAATTTTATAAGAAAATTTATTCTTATAAAAACTTAGAATGTCGACCTTATAAAAATGCTTATGAAAATTTTTTATAAGTTTTTTATTAGAATCAAAATCACTAGGGTACCAACTACTTATAAAAACTGTACATGCACAGTCATATTCAAGTTTCTCATTATAGTTTCAATTTGTTGTCACATGTTTTTTGTGTTTTTCATGGTTCCTACCTGTATATTATGCACCTTAGTGATTGACTTAGGTAAGATTTGAGAGTTTTTTATCGCTTGAATCAGAATTGAGCAATTTTTTTCACTTGTGTCAAAAATTTCTTACTATAAAAACTTGGTCTGTTTGATTGCAATGTTATTTTTTGCAATTCTTATAATCTCATTTTCATTCACTTCTACTGCGAAAGAACATTCAATATTTCCAACCATAAATGTTAAAATTGGTTTCTTCCTTAATGAAAAACGAGGAAATATCGGTATGAGGAGGGTAGATAATGTATCTTTCTTATTCTCTCACCCTGGGGGACTGTAGTGCAATCCAGGATTGTGGCCGAAGAGGCTGAATTGAGAAATTCCAGCACGATACCTAGCATTAACCAGGAATAACTGCTCCGATGTTACTGTGCTCACGATATTTTTCAGAGTTGGCACCGCGGCACTGACTCCCCTTGTGCAAATTCCCAGAGTCTTTCCTAACCTGCCCTTTACCGTCTCTGAGACCGCCCTATCAATATTGCGACATTGCAGTTTCTACAAAGGAGAAAATAAAATTTATTAAACCAAGTAACACAGTTTGACTACAAAAACTAGTTACATCAGGTGCGTCAAGCAACACCCCTTTTGTTTTGAATCATATTTATTTCCGATTCATAACTATGTGTTTATTAAGTGTTAATTATGTGTAGAAATAAATTGTTGTATACCTTCGGAATTTTTTCGAAAAAATGAAAAACTTCTGGAAACAAAATTTTATTTTGAAATTACCTCCACCAATAAAATTTAATTACCTTTGGTTAACTTGAAATCATCATTTAAATATTGTTAGCTACTGTTTGAAGTTATGTTTAAAAATGTTGGGTTATGTTTGAAAGTGTTCACTCGGGAATGTTCGGAAATATTCGGTTATGTTCTTGGGTATGTTCGGAAATTTTCGGATATATTCTGGTATGTTCGGAAATATTTGTGTATTTTCGAAAGTCTTCGAGTATATTCGATTATGTTCTTAGGTACGTTCGGAAGTGTTCGTGGATGTTCGGAAATGTTCGGGAATGTTTGGAAATATTCGGGTCAGTTCGGGGATCTTCGAGTAGGTTCGAGGATATTCGGGTATGGCCTTGAGTATGTTCGGGTGAATTCGGAATTGTTCGAGTATGTTCTAGAGTATGTCATCGTAACCTTACCTAACTTAATTATATATACATATATATTTCGTGAGTTATATATTTTTGAGCTTTGTAAAAAATTATTAAGGAAAAATTATCTTGACTTCCAATATTTAGAAATATTAATAGTGATACAAGCAGGCCAATTGAAGATTTCATACATAATAAACACGCAAGCGTAATTTTTTCAGAAGGCATTAAACATAAATATATGAATTTTGAATTATTGATAAGGGTTAAAGTTGTGTTCGGAACTCTTAACCAAGCATTGAGAAACAATACAAAAAAAATCACGGTAAACGAAAAAACACTTTTTTTTTTGTTTCCAGACATACAATGTGAAACGAAAAAAATGTTTTTTTCTCAATAAAGCTTTGTAACTGAAATTAATAGTAAATAACATGAAATTGTGAATAATAAGTGGGACATAGTTAATAAATGAAAAAAATTTTATCGACAATAGATAATAAATTGCAAAATAAAGTCATTAACTTTCTACCATTATTAAGATATTACAAAAATTTAACATTATCTTCAAGTCGAGAAATCTACTCCAGCCAAAATGAAATATTGATACACTTTTCATTTTCAATGCATTCTTAACTATCTATTCTATAACAACTAATGGAAAACACGCTTGAAGCGCCTGATTATTTTCACGATTGTCACAGTTACGGATTGATCATATTACATTATACCCCAATAACAAGTCCAGCTTCCATCAAAACTAGGGATCGTGAATTTGTGTTTTGTAAACTTTTTTTCCATAATGCACGATGTATCTCTTTGGAAAATGTGTCCATGGAAGAGGTCAAGTGCAAAAAGGAATAGAATTCGACCGCTGAATAAAATAAAAAATACATCCACCATTCACAATGTGTAAATACCCCATTGTTTTTTTTAGATTCTTGGTGAAAATTTGAATCTTGGAATTAGAGCACGCCAATTTTTTTCCAATCTATGCAGAAGTCAAGAACGCAAGAAAAAGCTTACTCAATCAACGAAGATCTGTACAATGTAACAATTTGCATAATAAAGCAAGTCGATTGAGTGCGAACCTTATTTTCTACTACAGGCAAAAATGTCAATTATCACACAAGACAAGATACATGCAATTTCTATGTTAAAATAAACGCAAAAGTTTCTACTTTTGATTAATTTTTCACTACGGCAAGTTTACATATACATCTAGCTGCTCTTCAACTACGTTAAAAATTATGTTAGGAAGGTACAACAAAATTTTTTTATACATAAATAATGTATGATTATGAATTGAAAATAAACAAAATTCATGAAAACAGGAGGTAGTTTGACGCACCTACATACTTAGCGAGCGCCTTTTGAGTCAGAGCACATTTTGTGAGCAACTATATTAGATTTTTTTATTTATTTATAATAAACGTTAAATGACATTTTTCCACACGCAAAACATAATTGAGCATCATCTCGATTGTATGCTCTAATGAAAACAAAAAAATTACTGCCAAAAGTGTATGTTTCAAACAAATTTTTTTATTACAAATATCATTTTTTGTTACATCAATTCTCAGTAAAGGAACATGTGGATGCTACTTTGAACAATTTTCGAAAAAATAAGTAAATTGAAATGAATGATCAAATGTGACATATTTTATGACCAACGAAAAAACAAACATTAATTGAAGGCGGTTACGCACGGCTCATCACTGATCAATTTTTCAAAATCTAATGGCAAGCCATTGACAATTTTTTATTAAACCTATACTCGAGGTCTCCGTAGACTCGGGGATTATGCTACTACTATAATTTTCACCGTAAGCAAAATAAATACAGTTTGCGTGATGGCGCAGCATGTAAAACGTCAAGTGGGAGATGATGATGGAGAGAGGGAGCGGATTTATTAAATGAAGGAGGATATTTCTTATATCAAATTGTGAAAGAAATACCAATGGGTTCTACCTTCCCACTTGTTTTTTCCGTGCTCTCTTTATTCTTCAGTATTTTTCTGGTAATCTTGATGCATGTCACCGTCTCCACTTCGTTGCCATCCTCATCTATTTCAGTCATCACAAAGCGCTTCCGCTTCGTAGTGCTGCTACTGCACGCCGCCTTCTCGCTACTCTTCTTCGTCATTTGACCAACGATTGGCGGCGACTGCCTTCTCCTTCTCGAAGTGCCTGCAACAGAGGAGCCCCTGGAGGTCGAGGGCTGGGGGGAGCGGCTACGGTTATTGTCAGAAACAAACTCGAAATTTTTGGAAGACGTGGTAGGCTGATCTGGGTCCAAGACATGCCGACATTCCGTCGTCGGCCTTTCGAGGCGTGAATGTGAGGCGGTGTTCGTCGGAAGGGCTTCGTGCGATTGTCGAGTGACAACTGCGCGATTACCGTGGCCATTGATCTGGCCCAACGAACGCGTCTTATCCTTTAAATCCTAAACAAACATTTTATATTAAAAAAATGAACACATTTTCAAACTCTTTTTATACCTAAAATTTGCTTAATTCTTTATCATCTCGAATTCACAAAGACTTGTGCATTGCAGTAATAGGTTTGGCACAACAAAAAAGTATAAAAGCTGGAAAATGTGAAATAAAATGAAGAATCATGTCTGATATTTTTGAGTTAATAAGTTTTTCATTTGAAAATTAAATTCTCCAGTCAGAATCACAGTATTTTGGTACTAGAAATTCGTTTTTTATCATTTTTTGTAAGATAATTTCAGAAGCTTAAGAATAATTTATTCAAAATTATTAAATTTGTGTATCCAAAAATTCAAGTCCAATGTGTGAGTTTTATGAAAAAAAAATTACGGGTTTTGCAATAATGCAATTTCATCGTTATACATTCCAGTTAGTTCAAAAGCGTAATTTCAATTTTATGTTAAAATATTTGACAATATTTTAACATATTACAGTTCATTCTTTAACCATAATAGTTGCGAAAATGATTTTTATATTGAAAATTATATTTTTTATCGATTATTGAAAAAAATTATTATATTTTTTATTGAAAAATCTTATCAGCATGTAAATAATGTTGAAAATATGGTAACTCTAGTGATACAATAAAATAGTATTATAAAAGAAATAAATAAAAAAGGAAAGCACAACGTACAACTTTCTTCTTCTTATTAGCAGGCGAAATCTCGACATCGCTGTCCGAAAAAAAGAAATTTTCCTTCCTCCATGTGCTCCATTTGTTTTGGACAATTGGTTCTTCGTTTTTTTCTTCGCTACTAGCTGTTATACCTGTAGTAAAAATTGTTAAATCATCCCTCGAGTGTAATGTGCAAAAATAATCAGAACATGATAAACATTAAATCCTCTTGGCGAAATTCAACATTTAAGAAATATTCATAAACAATAATGAATGAATCATAAAGAATAATTTAAAATAAATTTAGAATTAATCATTTCATAAATCTTTACGAAATAATCATAACGATAATGAGCAAAAAAACTATGCACTTGAAGTCCCAAACGTTTAAAATTAAACCAAATAGAAAATGTATGAGTTTTTAGGAAAAAAATACTTTCCAGCTTCTTTTTAGGATTCTTCAGTCAGAACAAACTTTATAGTCCCAAAAAAATATTTAACACAATCTTCTCTATGAGGAGAAATCAGGAATTATTATATTTTTTCTTTTCGTTTAATTTTAAACGTTTGGAACTTCAATTACATATAAAAACTAGTCAGTTAAATTGCTTTTACATGGAGAAAGAAATTTTATATAATATCTCACCATTAGTACAAAAATCACTGAGTCCAGAATCTTTGATAGATTCATCATCGCTTATAACGATCTGAAAGACGAAAGCATACATTCCAGTTAGTTCTAAAGCGTAGTTTTAATTGTATTTTCAAAAAATATTTGACAACATTTTAACATACTACTTTTTATTGTTTAACTATAAAAATTGCGAAAATGACTTTTGTATTCTATTTAAAGCGAATTCATTACAATAAATGAAAATATGATTTGGATCGAGCATATTGTATGAATGAAATTCAAAATTAATTCTACTGATAAAAGAAAGATGTGAAAGTATTATAAAAGAAATATAAAAAACAAAAAAAAAGCACAACGTACGATTTCGTTCTTCTTTTTAGGAGGAAAAATCTCAACTACGCTGTCTTCAGAATCCGACGATATTACGCCGTTTTTTTTTATTTTGTGTTGGACCGTTGTTTGTTTGTCGTCCTCGCAACTGGACATCGTTCCTGTAGTCAAAATTGTTAAATCATCCCTCAAGTGTAATGTGCAAAAATTATCAGAGGATGATAAACATTAAATCCTCCAGGCACAAATCAACATTTAAGAAATATTCATAAACAGTAATACAGGGTTCGTTCAATAAGTATCGGGACTGGTTGGGTGTGGCCTCAACGGAGTGATGGAGGGGGGTTCAACCGGTCGGTTTGGCAGAGGAGTCCC
>JAPYZL010149797.1:0-35919 GCA_030522825.1 Platygaster orseoliae
TTGAGTTTCGCGAAAAGTTGTAGAGGACTTTTAGTCTTAGAAAAATCTGAAGAAAATTCATACAAATTATCGTCCGTAGTTTTTGATACACCCTGTGTAATTCCTATGAATGATCACAAAACATCTCAAATATTGATAAATAGTTTAAATCAAATGAAAAAAAAACTTCTCTTTGATTTTCCTAAACTATTCTCAAAATTGCAAGAAATCTCCTCGTTCAGAAAGGTTTTTTTTTTAATATTATTATTATTATTATTATTATTATTATTATATATTTATATCATCGTGATCTAATCAACAACTATAATTTATAACTTGATTCACCATAATTATTTTTTCTTTAAATATTTATATTATTCATTTGTTGCATTTCTCAAATATACATAAAATTTTCTAGTGGAAAAATGATTTCCCCAAATTACTAAATAACTTCATGTTATCAAAAACGAATTTCCTCGCAGAAGCGTTTCGCTAATGTTGCAACCCATTACTCCAATTCACCGACGAAACAGTATACACCCCTTCCCCCCTCCCCTCCCCCCCCCCTGCCATTGGCGACCACCAACTTTTGATATCGGAATCCCAAACCTCCAATAACATATTATTGATCACGAATTTTCTACAGCCCAACACCCCCTGAACCGCGCTGAAACACGTTTTCTGAAAGGCAGAGGAGAAACGCCGAATGGAAACTGAAACTCACCAAATGCACGAGGGATTGCACAAGCAAGCGTACGGGATTCCCGGAGGCCTGAATAGCTTCGACGGCCCGCTCATGTGTGCTGTTTCGCAAATCTATGCCATCCACTTCGATTATTCTGTCGCCCGTCTAAAAGTAGCACAAAAGTGTCGATCAGTGGAAAACGTCCGAAATATCGGGCAAAAATAAATTTGGTAATAACTAGTTTTCTGAGTATACTAGGCAACGTTGGCACGCTGAGAAAAAAATATTGTAATTTGTGCTATGAGTATTGGAAAAATTAGTATATTCTAGGAAAATCTACAGTATTATTTTGATTTTTCATATATTATAGTACATTTAGTCATAAATATATTAATTTGTATCATGCAGCATAGTAAAACGTTAAATATTGTAATTATAAGTTGGTATATAGTAAAAAATACTAAACATATTGTATTTTTTACTTTAGTAAATGACGCTTCTCAATATACAAGGTATGGGAAATTACTTTACATGGTCAAAACTTCTACATTTTTTTATGAGTATTACTATATTATATGCCAATGACTACAATACGAATATTTGGAATAATACAATACTGTGTACAGTAAAATTTATTATATTTCATTTTAATCCTCTATTAATAGGTTTTTTCAGTAAAAAGTACTACATTTTTCTCTCAGTGTACGTTGAAAAGAGGCTGCAATGGAGTTCTTATGAGGTCAAAACGAGGTAAGAATGAAAAAAACAACACAGAAAAAAAGGACTTGCTGTAGCAACAAAAAAAAGTGCTGTTTCAATACAACTTGAAAAAATATTTGTTGATGTAACAAAAAAACTACTGCTACAAAAAAATTCGTTCAAACAAGTTATGTTGAGAAAGTAAACCTTTTTTTCACATTAAAAAAATTTTTTTCTTGAAGTAATACATAATTGTTCTATGAACAACACACTAAAAGAAAGGAATTGTTGTAGTATCAAAAAGATGTGCTGTTTTAACACAACTTGATAGAATGGATTTCTGTTTGCAGCATTAGCTTATTTTTTTGTTGCCAAGTTCTTGTAAAATTCTTGTGATTGTGTCTTTTTTTTAATTGCGATATCACAATTGTATTCCTAGTTTTTGATTTTCACTACAAGTTTTTTCGAATAATATAAATATCTCAAAATACACAAATCAATTTTGAGTAACCTTTATCAACTTTGCCTTTTTTATACTGAAATTTCAACTGTTGTTTTAGACGAAATTTTGAAGCTGAATCTATAATTTTTTGTCAACTATGAAGTTATTTCAATTGTGTAGGAAATTTTTATTGAACTTTTATCATACAATCCAAAACATATTATATACATGTAACTATATCATGTAATTTAAATATTGGACATTACACCTGAAGTATGCAAACACGAATTTTGATTCCTGAACTTCCAAAAACTTTAAATCAAATTATGGCGGTAAAAAAAAAACGAAAAAACAATGTATAACTACTTCCTTTATCAAAAAAACTTTCAAAATTGAAAAAAACTGTTATGTAGAGGTTAAATATACTTTTTTCACAGGAATTATTTACATATTATTTAAATTTTCACCCCAGACTATGCAAAAACAATATTTTCGATACATTTTTAGGCATCCGAAAAAACAATATTTTAAATTTTTTCAGATCCTTTTTATGAATATTATGTTAGTTTAAAGATCTTTCTACGTTAAACTTTCAAAATTATGCATCGAGATTAAAAAAAGTTGATTATCAATATTTTCAACTGAATAAAGACTTAAGGACTTGGAAAATGATTTTTATAAATAATTACACTCATTTACTACAGTAAATATTTTTTCGATAAAGTCCAAAAATCACTATTTATAATAAATAATAAACAAAAACATTGTTGTTTTTGTAAATTTGAGTAAATTTTCACAAGAAACTTGAAGAAAGAGAATTTTTGTTTATCTGAAAATGTTTTTCAAAATTGAATTATCAGTTCATGACCTATACGAAATTGCACCCAGTAAATAATTTAATTCCTAATATCACAGTCATAGTTATAATTCGCTAATTAATCCACTTTCTGAATAATTGTAACATAGTACGAGATCTCGAATTTCCGATTGAAACGAGAGGATTTCAGGATTGTATACTGAATTCTGCCGACAAAGCGACATTATCTGATTGCTCAACCCATGAAGTTCTTCATCATCTGGAAAGTTTAATCGTTATAGAACTTTGAATGTCTGTTCATCCCAACATTACTGAATCCCCAAAATTCGATCATTCAATATTTTTCCTATTCGAGTTTCTATCACAATAACTCATCACAAATACAAACTACAAAGTGTATTTTGCAGTTTAAAAAATGTTGAAGTTTTGATATTTTTAAACAGCTTTGATAAACAAATAAAAACCTAGCAAAATACAATAATTTGAATAATTTTTATCGCAGTTAGACAAAAACAATAACAACTTAGTCGCAAAAGTATTTTATTCATAATTTTTTGTATATATTCCAAGCGTAATTAAATTCGATTTCCTCGTATCTTGAGACATATTTAACTTGAAAAACCCTCTCTAAAAGTCTACCATTTTATGGATTCCAAACGGAGTATAAATTTTTAATGACTGCGAATATTCCCGTTCACACACGCGCATTCATCAGTCTCCAATTAAAATAAATATCAACACAATTTACCTTCAGTTCGCCGGTTCTTCCAGCTGGGCTATTCGGCAGCACATTTTTGATGAAAATCCCAGAGACATTTTGCGATTTGCTGTCACTTGAATCTTGTAAATCTATCTGAAATTTTAAAGCATCACGTATTTGAAGTATGCAAAAACGTAATTCGTGCAGAAAATCACCGGAGTTCAAAGCTCGTATTTATTTTAACTTCTTTGAATGTATTTTCAACTTCATTTTCATGTCGAAAAAAGTAGTTATTTGCATTTTTTCTTATTTGTTACATATACGTTACAATTATATATGTTACATGTTAAATATATGTGTTACATTATGTTACATATATATTACATATTGTTTTTCTTATTTTGTTACATATATGTAACAAAATTGGAGTACACGATTTGGAAATAAAATTAAGGTAAAATTTAAAAAAAAAAACGGATTTCACATCACTTTGCAACTTGAAAAAGATCGAAATCGATGATTTTACTTTATTTTGACCTGGAAATTACAAATACTGACTGTGAAAAAATTTAAATTCATGATGAAATTTCAGCTCGAGAGTTTTCGTATAAATTTTTCCCGGAAATTTCAGGAACGTGTTGCGTCGAAACAATAAAATGTGCGAATTGTAGATTCTGATTTTCGTTGGATGGAAAATGATTTATGAGGTCATCAATTCCCGCGAGTTCCAATTAAAACCGCGCGTTCGTTTCATAAAGCAAAGCGGGAAACGCGAAATCTGCAATTGACGCAACTGCAATTTCGCCTGATATTCGCGCGCAATCATAACATTTAAGTGGGCTCACGATGCAATAAATTTCTAGTGTCATCAATACGCGGCGCGCAAGTTAATAAGTTGCGGCGTGAAAGGAAATCGATAAAAATGCGTTTGCCATAGGATTTCATGACACGCGCCTTTTGCTTTTACACTTTTCATGCACAGGATGAAATTTTTTACGTGTATGTTGAATTTGAATATGAGAGAATAATTCGGAAAAGCATTTTTTTGTTGTTTTTGAAATTCAAAATTCAGGAAACTTAATGTTGACTTTGAAAAAAAAATTCACAGTTAAAACAACAAAAATTAAACGATAATATTCAAAAACTCACTCACACTGAATTCACTAACAATTATTCAAAACTATTTATGTTTTTTAACGTATCTTGAAATATTTCCAAAATCTTCAAAAAACAGGACATAAACATTCCCATTCTTTTCACCGAGCAAAGTTCAAAGATTTTCGTGTAAACAGGAAAAAAAGCAAGACTCGCTAATATGAACTGAAAGTTATCTTTCGCCCGTTGCAGAGTAACGTAAAAAGTAGGAGGATTGGAAGGGAAAACATTATTTTCTGGATTTTTATTGGCTGATATCTGAAAACGATTCTTGGCAAAATGCCTTATTTGAATTGATGCTGGTTTTATATATGCCAAGAGCCCTTGTGATGCCCGAGAAAAACAGGCTCTCAAACATGAAGAACGATCCTTTTTTACTCTAACGCTATTTTCAATATTTTGGCGCAGTCAATGCTAAATATCCCGTCCACAGTGTTCAAAATGTTGATTCATGAGATGCACAATTTTTCAACTAATCCAAGTAAAAAAATTTAATAACTATCTAATAAATGTAATTGCGATATAAATATTATAATGATTTAATACGATATGTAATGCATGTAAAAAAATTATACTACCCAGTAAACATCAATAATTATATCCAAATAAATAATATAAATTACTATTTCCAATAAGCACATATACTTATATAAGGATCTAATAAATATAAATAATTAATATATAAATATTATGGCAATATAAATACTATTTTATAATCAAACTTCACAATTATTATAACAATCTAACACACATTATAACGATGTAATAAATATCAATGACAATATACAAGTGAACGTCAATATTTTAATAAATGTATATATTTATCTATGAATAAATATTTTATGAAATATTAATATAACATACTTTATTTAATTATTACATATAATCTTCAAACGATCTAATAAATATAAATAATTACGATTAAATGAATGTTAAAAAATGTATTCAAATAAATAATATTATTATTAATAATTACAATCAAATAAATATAAATATAACTAATTATATCCAATAAGTAGATCAAATTTTTTAACGATCCAATATGATATTATAATCCAACTTAAAAATTATAACTAACAATCTGATAAACAATAAAAGAATTCAAAAAATGTTAAAAAACATTTTTCAAATTAATGTTCATTTCTAAATAAATATATGTATTCATATAAATATACATATTTTATCAAATATAAAAACAAAATATAATATTCAATTATTACAACTAATCTTTTTACGATCAAAAAAATATTAATAACTATGTTCAAATTAATGTAAACATCCGAGTAAATATAAGTATTCATATAAATATGAATATTTAAACAAATATAAATATAAAATATTTTATTCAATTATTACTTTTAATCATATTACGATATTATAAATATAAATAATTTTATTTAAGTCATTACAATTATAAATACTTTAAATAAAAGGAATATAACTACGATCCAATAAATATTTAAATATAATTAATCATATCGAATAAATATATAAAATTTTATCACGATCCAATACGATATTAGAACCTAAGTAAAAAAAAAAAATTTCAACCAATAACCTAATTTTTTGGCATTTCTTCCATAACAAATGAACAAAGTAACAATTCTATCTTTCAGTATTTTTCATTGTTTCTTTCTTCTTCAACATAAAATTGCATAATTTCGTAAAATTATAATAATCCTAAAAATTTTCTTACAATTCAGATTTTATGGTTTAAAAAAAATAACTGCTCATTTTCCGAGTTACCAGTATGCCTTTAAATCATAGTGCTTATTTTACTTTTTGATTAATTTTTTTTTCTAAATGCTAGAGTAGATTTTATTATTGTATGACGGTTTTGAAACATGAATTTTCTTACCTTTCCACCGACTATGCTGAGGCCTAAACTTGCTTTAGGCTCTCGATGGATTTCTACTCTTCTTTCGGGGCCCCAGTGCTTTGCCCAGACCATGTTTCCGTCCTTGTCCCTGTGAGTCACGGTCATATCTTCCTTCCTAGCGACCACAAAGACCACTGGAACTTTTCCAGGTATCAAGTCCTCGCCGCACTGAGTGCTCTTGCACTCCTGAAAAATCAAGAACCATGTGTGTTTTTTGAAATAAAGTATGTAACTGCGTTTTTTCCAATTTAAAATTACTATTTCCCGACAAGTTTATGGTAAAATCACACATATATATCAAAATATCAAAATATTGTAAATATGAAAATGTTATTAAAATTTAACTTTAAATAATAATGACATATGCAAATAAAAATAAAATCAATATTATTGCAAGTTCTGTAATTCTTGTCACCAGAGCTAACAAAAATATTGACGTTGATAATAAATATTTTGGGCGTTTTGGGGAATTAATGGTTATTTAAGATCTGTGACTTTTCGTAAACATTTTGGTCTTTTTTTAGAGAGTGAATATTTTGTAATAAAAACCATAGAAATGCGTGAAAATTTATTTATCCTAAGAAAAATTATGTACGAAAGTTTATGCATGGTAGAGGAGCTTTTTGGGGTTTAAACCTCTTATAAAAATGATTGAGGTAAAATAATTGCTTTTACATGGAAAATTAGAAGAAATAAAAAAAAAATCACCTGAAAATCTATAAAAATACAAACATTGTCGGAATAATACGTAGACTTAAAAATATTGATATATATATATATATATATATATATATATATATATATATATAGTGAAGGGATAAATTTTAAAAATAGATAAATGATCGAAAATGAACTAACTGAAGTTTAGGGGACGTAACAAATTTGCAAATTTTTAAATTGAAATAGGATTCGAAATTCTTGATTTCACTTACTCAAAAACAACGAAGATCTTAGTTTAAGGAGAATTTTAGTTATAAATTTTAGCTAGGATAGTGTGCAAAAAAAGGAATTTCAGGAATTGTATTGCTCTAATATTAAAAAAAATTATTGATTGTTAAATATATAAGAAACTTTGAAATCTGGAGCTTCGAATCCTAGAAATTTTGAAGGAAATTCATAAAAATAAAGAAAGTATTATAATTCTGTGAAAAAACAATGAAATTCTATGAAATTCTATTAGATGGAATTTTCAGCGTTTTTATGAACCACAAAATTCATGAGTATTTTTTTGAAAATCTGTGAATTTTTCTGAATTTGTAGAATAATAAATTGGCGATTGTTTAAATTTTGGAAATTACTTAAATTTTTAATATCATACAAACTATACAACGTTTTTTGAATTTTATGTATTTTTGTCTAAATCATAAGGATAAATTTTGCTTAATTTTTTGATACTTTTCGAGTGCAATAGATTTTTATTAAGAATGAATAACAATGTCATAAATTTTTCGAAAATATTGCAAATTAATTGATATTCTGAAAAACTGATTAACATTTTTTAAAATTCTGCATTTTCTTGAGATGCAGTATGTATTTTTCATATTTTTCAATACTGTGCAACTTTTTCAGATTCTCATTCAAAATTCACAATTAAAATAACCATTGATATTTTCGAGAAATACAATTACAAGCACTATTTGGAACAATACTGAAAATTTTCTAGAATTAAACTATTCGTGATGTTTTTGAATTTCACAAAGTTTTCAAAATTTTTAACACAGAAAAAAATTTTAGAAATTTTCTGTATTGTACAAAATTTCTTGCAATTTTTCAATAATTTGCAAGGTATTCAGGTTTTTATGAAGAATATGATGATGAACATTATTTACAAAATTTATCAATCCATCCTAAAATTCTAAAAAATTTTTCGATTTTCAGAAACAATTAGCGATCTTGCAGAATTTCGATATTTCTTGATTTTCACAAATTTTGCCTAATTTTAAACACTATACTAATATTTCGTTAGTTCTTGAAATAAATTTAAATTTTTGAATTCACGAAAATTTTCCGATTTCAATCAGTGAAATAAGAAAAAGTAATGCACATTTTAAAGAAATATGATAAACACTATTTACAAGATCTACCAACAATTCCTATAATATTGTTAAATTTTCGATTGTAATTGATGAAATACAAAATTTTCAGTATTCAAATTTTTTTTATTCTCTAAACAAAATATTAACTTTTGAAACATTTCCCGACTCAAGAAAAATTTGTACAGCCTATTGACATGTTTAGAATTTTTCCGATATTATTAAAGTTTCTCAGATGTATGATAAAAAACTAAAAAACATCAATCTCACTTCAGAAAAAAAAAAATTAAAATCTTCCCCTCCCTTTTTATAGAATTACAGTCTAAAAAAATGAAGTTTCAACTTAAACTTAAAAAAAACGTTCAAAAGCTACTGTTATCATATTTTTTATGATTTTCATCAAAAAGTTAAAATATTTGAACTATCAACTGAGTTATCCAAAAAGGAATTAATAGAAATTAAAAAGAAAAAAGAATAAAATATTAATTTTATATAAAATTATGAAATTATATAATTATATTACATAATTACATAATTATGATAATAATAATTATATGTATATTATAATAATTAAAAAGTGAATAAATTTAATATACCTTAAAATAATTATTGAACTATTTAATTTTAATTTAATTTTATAGTTATCCAAAAAGGAATCAATAAAGGAAATATTTCATGTTTAACTAATTCAGATTCAAAAAGTAACTTACTTGGCAAGTCTGCGCGCCAGCGTCCTTACGCGGACTTCCGTAAGGGCTCCCCTTGTCCTCTTCACATTGCACAGCCTTGGACTGAACTTTGGCCTCCTTAGCACTTTTTTCGTCCGCAAAACCAACAGACTTCTTCCCCCTGAAAGGTGTCTCCCTAACGTCGTATTGAGTACTTTTGTGCTCCCCTTGAGTCTGTGTCTCGGCCTCTTTTCCTACTCCCGAGAGTTTCTTTTTCCGTTTCGGCGGCGGAAATTTCCTCGGGATCAACGCATCATCGCCCTTTTTCTCCTCGAGCTCGGTGTCACTTTGGCTTTTTCCCAAGCAACGGAATCGGCTTTGGCATGTCAAGTCATCGCAACTGAAAAACAAACGATTTTTTCTACACCTGATCAGAGCAAAAACCAGCTGAAGACTTTAAAGGTCAGCTCAGAAATAATACCAACATTTAGGGATGTAAAACAAATGTGGAACTTGTAAACTGGATTACAACTTGTTCCCAAAACGCGTTTCGTCAAGTAACGTCCATCCCAAAGTAAAAACCCAGGCTACCTTCACTCTATGTCATCCCCAGAACACTTGCCACCTTCCGCCATAATTTTTCCTGAAACTGGTTCCCGAAAAAAGCGAATGTTGAGGATTCCAATCTACAAAGTCGATCACAACGAAGCCAATTCTTCGCTATCGATCCGTTGACGAGAACTAATAGGCTCTGCGGTTCACGAGACGTCCAGCTTGCTGGTTCGGAATTAGCAGCCTTTGAAGAATCACGAGGAAAATTCAGCCTTCGGAAATTCTCAATCCTCGCGAATATTCCCAATTCCTTTTACCCTTTTCCCGAAATCCAGAAGCCAAAACGACTTCCCGAGGATTTTCACTCAGGAAATCAGAATTTCAATTCGAATCCCACGAGATTCCCTGATTTTGGAAGGTCTTGGAACTGGCTTTTATGGAACCAGGAACCAGAAACCTGATAAAAGTGGGTTTACCTTGAAGGGCCATTTTGGGCAGCTCGCGGACGATTTTTTCACGGAGGCACACTTTTCACTGGCGAAGCCAAGGTATTCCAGCGTCGTCTCTTAGTCGTACGTCACTGCAAACTGGCTTACTCTGATCTAATAAACAACATACGCACACAAGCCGCGTTTCGCGGATCTCTTGTACGTGCGGTATAAACGAGCGTGCTGTGAAAATGCGAGGGACCCACAATCGAAAGCCCGAGCAGTTTTTTGTAAACTTTTCTGCAAAATGGGATTATACAGAATCAAAAATAGCGATTGAAAATGTAATAAAGGGACACTCGAGTTCCCACATTGAAACTATATGAAGGATGTGCGAGATGCCGACAAGGCCGACACGGAAAAAGATATATTATATAAATACTATTGTTTATTATAGTCAAAATGTATAGAAGGAAAAAGGAAATAAACAAGATTTAACATTAAATTAGATAAAAATGCGAGGGACCTAGCGAGAAAAATGGGTGAATTTCGTTCAACGGGAAAAACGACATAACTTCACTTGCGAGAATTCTAGGTGCGGGGGGAGGGAGGGTGTCATGGTGACTTAGTATGGTATCTTGAATATTGGCAATGTGGAGACTAGTCAAGGTTGGGTGGAAATTCTGGGAAACGTTACGTTCGTTTGAGGGCGATTTCGTTCTTTTGATGAAGGAAGGGGGGAAGGAGAGTAATGAGGTGAAACTGTTTCTAAGGAAACTTTAGTAATTTTTGATGGGGGAGGGGGAAAGTACTATAAAATATTGTATGATAAGTTGTAGAATAGGTTTTACAATATTATTGCTATAAGTTATAATAATCTCATACACTGTAAACTTGAAAAATAAAGAAATGAATAGATGACCCGATAATTAATGAATAATTAAGTAAGTTAATTAAATAAATAAATATGGAAATTCTGGGAAATGTTACATTTATTTGAGGGCGATAACGTTTTTTATTAGGGGGGGGGGGGAGGAGGGTAATGAGGTGAAACTGTTTTTTAAGAAAATTTAGTAACTTTAGGGGGGGGGGGGGCTTGGAAAAAGTACAATATAATATTGTATTTTAAGTTTTACAATATTATTGTAGTAAATCTAATTTAAAAAAATTTTTTTGGTTTGGATGTGCTGAAACTTACAGTAAATATGGCTGAATTTTTTATCATAAATATGATTTACGATTAATTCTGTTACAATAAATATTTGTATAATATTTATGTATTTTGAGATTTTGTACCATGTATCTCTCGAATATCGAAAAATTGTGAAAATTAAGAAAATTACGAAAGTCAAGAAAATCGATATGGAAAATTCAGAAAATTAAGTAAATAAAAAAATCTAATGAATTTCAAACTTGAAAAACAGAGAAATGAATATGAAATTCAATAATGAATGTATAATCCAATTAATGAATATTTTATTAAGTTTTATAATAATTTTGCAGTAAGTTTAAGTGATCTTATACGTTAATCTAATAAATTTACATACTAATAAGTAAATAAATAAATATTCTTATCATGTAATCAATTGATCCTAAATTAAATTATAAAATTCACGTTTTTGGAATTGTATATGAATTTAAATAAATAAAAAGAGAGGAAAAATATAGAAAAATTTGTGTATTCAGATGTTTTGTACAACTGATATCATAATTTCATTAATTTTTCAAACTCTAATGACTACGTGAAGTATCATTATTTTTGAAATTCCGAGAAAACTGACATTCTGAAAATTCAATGAGTTTTGTCATATTCAAATATTCAAGTAATCATCAAAATTGTAGAAATGTAATTGACAAGGGAAATTCAAAAAGTTGTCAGAAAATTAAAAATTTCAGAGTTTGCAAGATTTTCGATATTCAATAGATTAATAATCTAATAAATTATATACTTACAAAATAAAGAAATGAATAAATGATTCAATAAAGAATAAATGATACAATTAATAAATATTTTATTAGGTTTTATAATAATTTTACAGTAAGTTTAAGTAACCCAATAGGTTATTCAAATAAATTTATATACTAATAAATATATAAATAAATATTTTAGCAGTGGAATCAATAAAGCATTAATGAACTAATTGATAAATTGTGCAATAAACTGAATGATTATATTGCAGGTTCTACGAATGTATTATAAATTTTGTTCGTACATTTTACTTATTACAATGATTATATTTTTTTAACAAGATAATTTCGAAAATAATATAAAAAATGGTAATCGTAACTTTTCCTATACTACAACACAGATTTTAATATTCGTGTATGTATAGTGAAACATAAAATAGAATATTTCAACTTTCATGATTTTTTTTCAGTTCTAAAATTTATTGCAGTATACTGTAAAACCTATGTAACGTATTTTCGACTTTCCAGTATTGTTTTATATTACAAGATGATAGAGTAAAAACTGCACAAAAATATAGCAAAAAATACAATACAGATCTGAATACAGGATTTTCTGAAATCTGGATTAGTAAAAATTACAATATGATATTGCAAAAAGTATAGTTGAAAACTAAATATATTCAGATAATTTTAACCATATCATTTTGCATAAAAAACAACATGTTTTAATGTAAATTGTTATGAAAAATCGAAACACACAAGTTATTTTGAATTTTTCTCATATCCCTCGTAGATTTCGTTACGTAATTATTATAATCTTACTTAATTTTCGAATTTAAATTTATAGAAAAAAATTTTAGAAACTTTTCAAAATTATTGAATTTTTTTATGAATTTCTCCTCCAAAGTCTTTTGAATTCTTTTAATTTTTTTAGAAATATAGAAGTACATCAACAATTCCTATTAAAAAATGATAAAGTTTTTTCTTCATTCTCATAAATGAAAAATCTTCGTTACACATTCAGAAATGTAACCTCTCCATAAGAATTTTGAAAAAATTTCTGTTCTAACAAAAGTATCCACAAATTGCTTGAAAAACATGCTGAAAGAATAATTCCGTATCTTTAAATAAACATCATAATTATTTTAAAGATTCTTCGACGTTTCGACAGCTTTTCTTATTAAATCATAACACCTGATATTTTCAATAAATGAATTCGCATAATTAATAATTTGCCTAATTGATACTAGAACTCGAGAACTTGGAGTTGCTTTATCGTTTTCCACGGTATCGATGAGATGTGGTCTGACCGACCTAGTTCCCCCAAAGAATTGAACAAGCTTCGCCAAGTAACTCTCATAATCCGCGGTAAATCGAATTACTATAACGGCTAATCAAGGGAAAAAGTCGCGATTACCAGAGGCTTTACTAAAGTTAATATATTTTCCAAGTATCGAAAACTATTTTCTAGAATCTCCCTTTTTCGTGTCGAAAAATCGTAAAGAAAAATTTGTGTGTATTTATCGATTTCGTATTATGTATCTGTCGAATAACAAAAAATTCAGAAAATTAAGAAAATTAGGAAAATTAAGAAAGGAAATTAAGAAAATTAGGAAAGGAAATTGAGAAAATTAAGAAACTTAAGAATATGGGGATAGAGAATTTAGAAAAGTTCGTAAAGAAAATTAAGAGAATGAAGAAATAAAATTGAGGAAATTAAGAAAATTAAGAAAATGGAGATAGAAAATTTAATAAATTAAGAAAATTAAGAAAGGAAATTGAGAAAATTAAAAAAACTATAAGAGGAAATTAAGAAAATTATAAGATAAAATTAAGAAAATCAATAAAAATTACCTTTTACGTCGTTGCTGAATTTTCCGGAGACACGAAACAACCCTCGGTGTCTTTTCCTGCATATTTTCCAGGATTTCCGGTTCTCCAATAGAAAACTGCACTTGGGGTTCAGGAACTTGTAGATCTGTACTACTTTCTAGATTGCTAAGGAGATCGTGTTTTTCCAGAACTGGTCTAGTGGAGTCACTCAGAACCCTACTGAGTTTTCTTTTGTTCTTCAGACTTTGAGGACTTTCTGGTCCTTCCAGAATCGTTTCTTCTGGAGAAACCTGGGATAGGTTCATCAGGATTTCTGGTTTTAGGTTCTTTTCCGAGATTTTGTTTTCTTCCTTTTTAGGGGGAAGAAATCTGCTTTCTGATGTTGATTTTGAGAGTATAGGAAGCTTTAAAAAAAATGAAAAGCATGAAAAAATTTGAATGAACAACAAAATTAAGAAATTGGATCGAATAATCTAACCAACAGATTTTGAATAAACTTTATAAAATTCAGGTCAATCAACATTATTTCCAAGATCTTGAAAAAAACATCAACAAATCACTCTCTTCTCTACCTGCAATTTTCCCGGCGCTTCCGATGTTTCCCCAACATTTTCCATTTTCCTCGCCTTTTCATCCGCGACTTCTTCAGCAGTAACGATTTTCGCCCTCACCAACAAAGCCTGATCCATCACATCCTCAATTCTCACAGACTTTTTCTTTCCTTCATCCTGAACCACTCGCTCATTCCTCTCTTTTTTCATCGAACTTTTCCTCTGCATTTCCCAATGTCCCACGAAACTCGTCGTGAAAATCGGTTCCACGTCATGAGAAATGCTCGGGACTATCGTCACTTGCAAAATTTCCTCTCGAGAATCAGTCAACTTCTCTTCTTCTACTTCAGGGGGAATTTTCAAGGGCGAGCCATAAGATTGTACGAAAATTGTCTCGTCGTCTTCGTCTTCTGACATAGAATCTTTGCCTCCAGATTCTCGAATCAGTGCACGTTTTTCTTCCTCGAAGGGAGTGAGTTTTATCAGAGAGGAAATGGGCTCAGTCGATGATTTTTTCACCCTAATGACTGTTTCTTGGAATGATACCAGAACGTTGTCGCTGAGTTCTGTAGTGTTTTTGGGGAATGGCAGTTCATGGTGAGTTTGGGTGGAGAGAAGGTGGGTTTTGGGGGTTTCCGTTGAGGAACCTGTAAATTTAGGTTTCGAGATTTTGAGAAAAATTTGGCAAGTAGTAAGTTTCCGGAGTTTTCGAAAATAAGAGATTGCAATTATAGTAATAATTTTACACTACCGAGCACGGAGAAAAATGGTTTCTTTACAGCAACCATTGATTTAGTAAAATTTGGACCACCAAAATTTTCGGTACTACAACAAAAACTTTGGTTATGACAACCAAAACTTCTGTAATAGCAACTAATGCTCAATTTTAATGATTGATACTTAGGTTGCAATAACTTATTTGGTTATCGTACCTTAAGTTTTGGTTGTACTACCCGAAAATCTGGTGGGCTCATATTTTACTAAATCAATGGTTGCTGTAACCAAAAATTTCTCTCCGTGTGCAGAAGTATGACATGATCAAAAAATATATATTTATAGAATGATATCGCTCGGTGAAGAAAATTTGAAAATGATAAATGCGATAACTCCGAACCACGTTTTCAATTTACTGTATTTACTGTATATATATATTAGGGTAGTTCAAATTTCTAAAATTAGAAGATTTATTTTATATTTTTCGGATTTATTTAGGAATCAAAAAAAATAACGTAAACAAGTAAAATATTGTATTGAACTTAACGGTAATTTAATAATATAATCCTCAATTTTCATAACGTTATTGTTATTTAAATAATAAGTTTGATAAAACTAAAAAATATTAATCCTTTGTAGATAAAAATTGAAATAAATATAAACTTTTTTCTGTTACTGCGAATTTGATTATATTTTTGTATAATTTATATAATAATAATAATAATAATGTATTTTATTACATATAATAATAATATATTTACGTATATATAATAATGATATTATATTTTTGTATATATATAATGTAAAAAAATAATAAAATGGTACAATAATACAAGAATAATAAAAATATCTGAAAAATATATGTATAATACTTGAATAATAATTTATATTTGAAACAAGTAAAATAATATTTTTTTTGTTCTTGATGAGGACCAAATCAATGCCGAAAATTTAAAGAAATAATTATTACATCACTCCATTCTCGATTTTTGAGAAATTGGCTCCAAAAATTGGTCCTCATACCAAAGTTACAATAATAACTCAAAATATTCAGAAACTAAAATGAAATGGAAGCAAAATTCCAGTTTTTCAACAAAATTTTCAGTCATCGTTAGAACATCACTTTAATTTTCAAAATTCCATGATTTCATTTTTGTTTCTTGAGATTTTCTACGGAAAAAAAGATCAACTTCCGGATTTGTAAAACCAACATATAATAGTGACAGAGAAACTACTGTCTTTTTCAATTAAAAATTTTGTGAATCATTTTTTTTTTTTATATGAAGCATGTTTGAACTTTTATCTATTTATCTTCGAAAATAGAAACTTGTTTGTCTCAAATACCATACCTTGATGTTCAAAAATACACTCAGAGAATCAACTGCAATATTTTTCAATCTTATATTGGCTATGGTAAAACTGCATAGTAAAAAATGGTTTTTCGGGAATCAAACTTTCTTGTACCAAGCAAATAATGTTTAAAGAAAGTCTAAATACGACTGAACGTTATCTTGTGATACAACGAATCACCGCTATGTTTATCGAACTGTGTTTACTCTTCAATCTTATCGAATGAGTTATTTTCGCGTCATTGTCAGGTAATTTGAACATGCTTTTTGGGCAAGAACACGAAAAGGTATGCAAACTATGTCATTGTCAAAGAATAAGTTAATCAGTCAAAATTCCATCAATTTTACTGCTTAAATCAATTCCTAGATGGTTTCTTGCATATTTTAAAGAAGAGAAGTGAAAAATTGCTTTTTAATTGATAATTAATTTTCTAGATTACCCATTCTCGAAGATAGAATATCCTCGAGTTCGGCAGCACGCTCAGTTGCGTCACTTCCATTTGGGAAACTTCTGCTTCTTCTCACCATGAAACTCGGCGTAAGTCGCTGTCAGGTAAAAAAAAAAATATCGCTGAATATGTGAAAAAATATATTATTCAAAAAAAATATCGCTGAATTTTTTGTAATTTTTCTGAATAACAAAATATTATTTTTTGGTTATCCTAAGAAGCCTTTTTTCAATCGCAAAAATTCACCTTCTTGGTTTTTTATTTTATCAATGTTTCACTTGAAAAATACAGCAAGCTAAAAAAAAACGATGGAATTAATTTTTTTGCTAGTTGAGATGAAAAATTTAATTTTTTGTAGCAATATATTGAACAAATTGTTCCAAAACAATCATGTATCTGGTACCTATAATTGTTACATAGTTTTCTTCGTTTTTGGAAAAAGTTTTTTATGGTTACAAATAGTTTTTGTTTAAAGATAAATAAAAAATGAGTTTTGGACATTGTAAAATGGTTTTGGATTGTTTCGTCGATTCAAACAAATTATGGGGAAGAAATGTGCACTTGAGAATCGACGAAGTTATGTAATGAATTTTTTCGGTATATTGAACGTTCGAATTACATATTCTACAAAATTTTAGGTTTTTTTCCTTCTCATTAATTCAAATGATAAACAATGTACAGAATTGTTTTTTAGAAAATTTTTGTATGAAGTATTTCTTATCATAAGCTGCAAAAAAATTGATTTTCTCATCTATAACTGAAAAAAACTGAGTACCTTAGTTTTGAGTAAATAAGTTGTAAAATATAGTGTAGATCTATAAATTCAAATATCAGAACTTGATTTATTTCTGAATATTTTCAAATGAAAATTTTGCTGATTTTGGAGAAACTCGAATTCATGCGGTGGAACAGATATTTTAGAAAAATTCAAAACAATTGTATACGGAGAAGAAAAAAAAATTATTTTATTCATGAATTAAGCAATGATATGAATAAAAAATTCTAAGATTTCTCAATTGATTAATTATTGAATGATTATTAGTAGATAATTTAATTTTAATGCTTACATTCTTTCTTGTAGAGAATGAAAGACGACAAAATTTCAATGGCTTCTAAGAATTTCGAATTTCACTGATTTAAAATATAACTTTTATCAGAAAAACTAAAAAGGTACTTAATAAATAGAATTTTTTGTTGTTATTAATTTTCCTAAGTTCCCTGGTTTGAATGAAATTACACTAAAATCTCGTAAAAATATTGTAAAGCAAAAAAATTTTTCTTTTAATTTTTCTGTTTTATAAGGTTACTTTTACAGAACTTGATGATAAAAAAGTTGATCTTAGTTAAACTAACATTAACAATTATTACCCTTTCAAATGATCGAATAACCTCAGAATTTAGAATCTTTGAAAATATTTTCATCGCATACAGTGGCGTACCTAGGATAATGAGCGCCTGGTGCAATGAATGATTTTCCGCCCCCCACCCCCTCTCGTTTTACACGTTTTTTATACAAACAAACTCCGTAGCCGAAGTTCCGTAACAATTTTCTAGATTATTTTAACCAATCACATTCGTGAAACTAAGCAACCGCAACACTATCGCTCTGCTCCATGCTCTCGACCCAGAGTGACATCATTGGCTCTTCTTTCTGTCTAAATCAGGGGATGTCTAAAAATAAATTTTTAAATAACTAAAAAAAGTTAGATTTTCCGTTGAAAGACTCTCAAATTGATGAAAAAAAAAACGCGAAAATTGGCCATAAAATTAGCAATTTTTGAGATTTTTGGCTGATTTTTGGAACTTAAGCTTCAGAGTCCGGCAGGAGCTTAAGTTCCAAAATGTACAACTTTGCGACCAAAAAAAGTTACATTTTCCGTTGAAAGACTATAAAATTGGTGAAAAAACGCCAAAATTGTTCAACAGTATTCAGGACGTCCTACTTTTAGCAAAAAGAGCGAAGAAAAACGAAGGGAAAATTGGATTCTCACATGAACAACTTCTTTTGTTTATTTCGTCAATGGGACTAGGGGCTCACAAGACATTAGCGACAGCTTTGCAAATATTCTTAACTATACCTGTTTCAGTTGCTTCCTGTGAAAGATCGTTCAGCGAGCTCAAATTGATTTAATCTTACTTGAGATCAACTATGAGTCCAAGTAGATTAACAAATCTTGCAATTCTCTCAATCGAAAATGAAACTACTTCAATGTTAGGTGATGAGGAGATTATTCGTGAATTTGCAATGATTAAGGCGAGAAAAGTTAATTTTTGAGTTTTTATATTGTGTCGAATAAAACATTTTAAGGGCGCAATGTTTTGAAAGTACATAAATCAGACTAAAGATTTTCTTTTCATCATATATTCATTAAGAATGTTGACGTTATCTTTTCTGTGAATTTAAAACTCAATTTTCTTGTAATGTAATATTTTGTATGAAAAAAATTTATAAGTATCATTTCCCTAACTTCTAACCTAAGAAACAACGAAAATTGTTTTGCCACCCCCAAAACGTTGCGCCCGGGGCGACGCCCCCCCCCCCCTAGGTACGCCACTGATCGCATATAAACATTTCAAGGCCATAAAATTAGAATTATACAACTTGAAAAATTTTTTTAATTACCATAAATTGTTTTGATTGTAAATAAACTTTAATTAATTAGAAAAAGGGTCTTTTTTAAATCTCGAAAACGTCAGAATTTTGCATTTTTTTAGAATTAAATGAAAAAAAAGTTGATTTCAATAAAAATAACATAAACAATTACGTAGTACTCTATTAAATAATCAAATAACCCTAAAATTCTTAAGAATTTTCTCATCGTATATGAACACTTAAAGGTCAAAAAATTAGATTCGAAAAACTCGAAAATATTTCCAAATTACAAATGATAGTGTCATTTAATTATAAACCTAAATTAGTTTTAGAAAAAATGTTTTTTTATTTTTCGATCTCAATGAGCATCAGAATTTCAATATGTTTGAAACACAACAATGATAAAAATTGCAAACTTTTTTGACCGATTCCAAATTTCGACTGATCTCACATAAAAACTCTTTTTCCGAATTTCACATAATTATTGAAAATTGAACCAATTTTCCTCTCCAATCGAATTTTTGAAAAAAAGTCACACTTTCTACGAAATTAAAATTGTGGATTCATATACTTTCTCTATAAAATTATTAATTATAATTCAATTGATTGAACAATATTTGAAACGTTAGCTTTTAATACTAATTACATTAAAAAAAATTTGAATATAACACGGAGAAAAATGGTTTGGTTACGGCAACCATTGATTCAGTAAAATATGGACCCACCAAAGTTTTGGGTACTACAACCAAAACTTGTGATATGGCAACTAATGCTGAATTTTTATGACTGCTACTTAATTTACAATAACCAATTATTTGGTTATCATACCTAAAGTTTTGGTTGTACTACACAAAACTTTAGTAAACTCATATTTTATTAAATGAATGGTTGCTCTTACCAAAAATTTTTCTCCGTGTAATATAATATAAAATTCATAAATTTCAAACTTCCCCTCGAAACCAACATTTTCCAAACATACAATATTGCACATTCGTCACAATTTCTTCTAAAAATTCACGTTTAAAGTACCAGTTTTCAATAAAACCGAACAAATTAGACCCAATGTAAATTCCCGACGAAATTTTCGGTTTCATCAGCTGCCAAGTTGTTTCTCGCTGGAGAAAATTTTACTGCTGCGAATGAATTGGTCGTTAAAAGCGGACGAAAGGAACAAAAGTCAATTGCCACTTGGTTATACCTCGACTAATCTAGCTGCATCGTTTCCAAAGTAGGTCTCCTTCGCATTTTGTCTTTTCCATCCTCCACAAGCAGTTTGCCCATTTTTCGGAAAATCCTATCGCTACCGAATCCCCAAAATCACGTGCGATTCAATTCCAACGAATTTTTTCAATCCCCACTTTATCGTTTTTCCAACGTCCTTGATGCTTGTCAAATTTTTTATCGCCTTCGACTTTCACTGTCGTTTAATACTTCGAGAAAATCTCCAAATTGCTCTATCCCCGTTATCTCGCCGAGTGTAAAATTCCTCGAGAACAAAAACGTGCGTTTTGTGCAGAACGTGAGAATTGGGGCAACGAGAGCAGATTTTTTTCACGACCCGAAGAAAACGAGAGTCTATTTTTCTCTTTGAAAAGTGAAGATTGCATTTTACTTCGTTAGATTTTATTTGCTATGAAAAGAGGAAAATTTACGGAAAAAATCGGGAAAATTTATGGAGGAAACATTTTATTAACTTCTGCGGACAAAAACATGCAAAACGAGCGCATTTTTTGGGGTACATATATATCAATCATTGAAACATGGTAAAATCAGAATTTACATCGCACGTGTATATACGTATATATTGATATATAATTATTGTAGATAACATAGTTTGAAATTTTTCTTTGATATACATTCAAATAGCTCGTCCGTAACTTCGCCGTTTATTGTATTCTTTTTTTTTCAATAATGCATAATATGCTGGGTAAAGCGACTTTTTCGCGAACAAAATTTGGTCCCCTCGCTTAATCATTGGTTTCGAATTTCTTTTTCTAATTTAAAAAATTCGCAGGCGATTTTTTTGTGATTGAGCAACTTTTTCGTATTCGTTTTGGATTCGGAATCGCTTTTTTTAGTAAATTGCAATAAGCGACAGTCTTGGTTTACTTTCCAGATTTTTTGGGTGTATTGAAGTGGTTTTTCGAGGTAGAAAATTTGACTTTTATTTAAATTTTTTGTTTGTTTATTATGCTGAGAATTTTCGATGTCTACTTTGATTAACACGTTTTTAAAAGTGATTAAAAAATTGTAAGAAAGTTTATTATCGAATAATTTTCCGTGTTTTTGAGTATTTGCAAAATGAAATTTATAAAAGTTTTATTTTCTTACAGAATTTCGTTTTTATGAGTTTCTTTAACAAATAAAAATGAATTTCATGTTAATTTAAATTGGTCCTTCGAATTTTGCATTTAAATTAAATTTTTTATATCTCTTAAATTAAAAAAAAAAATAATAATAAAATGACAGACGTTTTTCCATGAAATTGCCTTACTGTTTGAAATGAAATTTTTTTTTTTTATAAACTAATTCACGTTTGTTTAGATTTTTTTTCTTTGTTTATCGAAATTCTTCACGTAATTATTATGTGTATGAAAAATGTTACAAAATTTTCAGAAATTGTGTATTTTATCTGTTCAAAATTTTTGGTAACTTTTTTTTAGTAATTTTAATTTTCAACAAAAACTCTCAGCTCATAGAAAAAAACTCTTTTTTTGTTTTGAAGAGAATATAATTAGAAAATTTTTAACACATTTCTGGAAATTTCATCGTTACGAATTTATGATTGCAACTAGATAAAAATTTTGAAAATCACGCGTAAAAATGTGTAAAAAAATATCTATGAACCAAAAAATCAAAAGTTTGCAATGTCAAAAATCTATAAACAATTGAGAATTATCGAAACAATACATGAATTGAATTATAAATATTCACTCTAGTGAATATTTGTAAAAATATATTTGCTGTATATATCAATTATAAATTTTTTTAATAAATTTTTTTATTTTTCATATTTTCAATTATTATGTTATTATTAAATTGATCATTATGAATTAGTTATATATTTTTTAAAAATGAAATTATATTGATTTTTATTTGAAATTTCAAATAAAAATCAATATATGATGCATTAATAAATAATAGGTTGATACTAAAATTCATAATAAAGAAAGAAATTAATTAATCAATAAATCAATAAATTGATATTAAAATTATTGAAAATTCAATAAATAAATGAATTCATAAATTTATAAATTGATACTATAGTCAATAACAAGTTAATAATAAATTCAATACATTCCTTATAAATGAAATGACAAAATTTAATGAGTTTTGAATAATAATTATTAATGAATAGTTTAATAGTTTTTATTGATTATTAATTTTCATTGAATTTCTTTAAGTGTTTAACTTTTTAATTGATTATATATTTTTTGGAATGGTAAAATTGATAACTAAATTTATTCATAAAAAAAATTAATAATTTCATAATGACTCGAACTTCATTTCTATAAATAATAAACTGTTTTTTCTTCATTACTGTATAAATATAAACAATCTACTATAAAATAACGTCTAAAACATTTTTCAAACAACGTTTATAACAATAATGAAGCAATTTCCAAAAATCTCCGTTATTTTCAAAAACCCGTTCAATACAACCCTCGAACCGAAGCGATAAAAAAAAGTCACAGAGAAGCCCCGTTCACTCCATAAAATCGACGGAATAAATTTTGTTTATTTATCCCAGACACACAGACAGACACGCACACCATGATAATATTGCGTTTATTGGTCGAGCAATGGTAGAAACCGATTGATTATCCTTCCGCGATCCATTTGGCGTTTACAAGTCGTTCTGAAAAGCAAGAGAGAAATTTCGATGTTAGGTGTGCACTCGGCGACGAAATAGTAGATTGCGAATCAAGGGAGAAAATAAGACGATGCCGGATAGAAAGTGGTTTGAATTTTTTGGTTCCGCCAAATTCGAGTTTTTGGTAGTTCGTTTTATGGTTGCGATGTGGAAAACAAAATTTTTTACATCACGCAACATCGTTTTCGACGTTTTTCGTCTCTGCGAAGGAGCTCATGCGGGGGTGGCGAAAAGCGATTTTTTTTAAATGAAGGGAAAAAGGTTCAAGCAGAAAAAGGGGAGGGGGAGTTTTTGAATTTTTTTTTTCGAAGTGTGATTGATGTTTTTTCAGTTTTTCGATACAAATTTGAGTAATTACTATACATGTAAAAAGCTAAACGGATTTTCGTTAGGTTTTGAAATTTTCGAAAAGTTAGCATTTTGTTTACAATAAAAAAAATGGAAGTATCGGAAATTTCGTTTCTCATCAACTGTTATAAAAAATTCAAAATTTTTGTTATAACTGTTGGTAGATCTGGCAAAAAGTGTTTATCATATTTCTTTAATATGTACGTGATTTTTTCTCTTTTCATTAATTGAAATAGAAAACTTTTCATTGATTCAACAATTTTAATTTATTTCAAAAACTCACGAAATTTTAGTATTGTGTAAAAAATTAGAAAAAGTTTTTAAAAATAAAAAAATATCGAAATTCTGCAAGATCGCCAATTATTCCTGAAAATCCAAAAAATTCGCAGAATTTTAGGATAGACTGGTAAATTTTGTAAATCATGTTCATTGTTATATTTCTCATAAATTTTAATGATAGTTTATAATTATTTTCCAGAAAAACCTGAATAGTTTTAAAATTATTGAAAAATTACAACAAATTTCATTGAATAGGATAAAATTTTACACCATTTAGAAAGTTTCGAAAAGTTTGAACTGTGATAAAAATTTCGGAAATTTTGTGAAATTCAAAAGCATCACAAATAATTTCATTCCGGAAAATTTTCCTGATTGTTTTAAATATTGTACAGAATTGTATTTCTTGAAAACATCAATGATAATTGTTGTTGTGAATTTTTAATAAAAATCTAAAAAACTTACAAACTATTAAAAAAATACAAGAAATACATACTGTATCTGAAAAAGATGCAAAACTTAAGAAAATGGTAATCGGTCTTCCAGAATAATAAATTTAAATTATTTTAAAAAAATTTATGATATTTTTATTAACTTTAAATATAAATCTATGAAACTGAAACAGTATCATTAAATTGCATAAAATCCTTATTATTTAGACAAAATTACATAGAATTTTCAAAATATTGTACAATATCTATGATATAAAAAATATCAGTAATTTTCGAAAATTAAATGATTGCTAATTATTCTATAAATTCAGACAAATTCGCAGATTATCAGGGAATATTCATGAATTTTTTGGTTTCTGAAAAATTCCTTTTTATAGAATTTCATAGAATTTCAATACATCTCGTTAATCATGAAAAGTTTCGACGATTTGATTAGTAATTTGGAAAAAAAAAATTTTCTTCGCTTCAAATTTTTTTATTGTAAACAAATTATCAGTATTGTTACCAATAATATTTATAACCATTTAAAACAACTGCAAAAAAATGTGAATTACGGTTATCCAAGATTTTTTACAGTGTTACAAAAAAGGATGATATTTTGAAATTGATTTCTGTCTCTTAACAAAAAGTTTACTAATTTAATTTAACAAGTCACTGATACTTCTACTTCAGCGAAATGATAAGCATTTTATACAAAATAGATTATTCGAAAAATTGCATCTAGAAATAATTATTTTCAATGTTTTTGATTCGTAGTTTTATAATTTGTTACCAAATTTTTTAGTTTTCAGGTATTTCTTTCGATGTTCGTATAATTTCATGATAGAAAATCAAATATTTTCTGATATTTATTTATAAATTTCATATTGGAACCCATTCAAGTGATTAATTTTTGGTTGTTTATTTTGTTCATTTCTTTTTGAATAACTCAACTAATAATTGAAATATTTAAATTTTTCAATGAAACTCGTATATTATATAAAGCAGTAGCTTTTTAACTTTCAAATTTTTAAGTTGGAGTACAAACTTCATTTTTTAACTGTTATTATATAATTAAGTATTTACTTCCTTTAACAATTCTCAAGTTCGACATTCGAATGAAGTCTCGATATTTTAAATATTGAAAATTTTGGAAACTTCAAATATACAGATAACGTTTAATTTATAGCATATTTATAAATGACAGAATCATCTTACTGTCGCAAATAATAATTTTTTTCTTTTTTTGCATCAGCAATATCAAGAAAGAAACCAAATTATTTTCATGTTTTTTATAAAATCACAGCTAAAACAGATAGTACAATAATTTAACTAAATTGGCCACTTGAAAATACCTAAAAGTTACAAAAACTATGGTAGAATTATTTTATTACTCATTATCTCTGATTTTCATAATTATATTTGTGATATTTTCATGCATTGCATGGAGCAATAATTGTACAATAATTGTTATGAGTTTTTCCTTCGTTGATCTAAGAATATTAAGCAGCAAAATTTATTTATCTTCCTTTTTACATATTTAAAATGGCTCATAATGTGAACTTTAATATTTTCATGTTTTGGAATCTTTTTTTTTCTCATTACCAAATATTATTCAAATTCCATTAATTTACATACATATCTGCGAAAATATCAAGTTTCAATTTCGAGGCGTCATTTTTTTCTCAGAAGTTTTCAACTTTTACTACGATTCATCAAAATCTCAAATCCAATCTTCAAATTTAAATTTACTACATTTTACATTTCATTTATCGAACATAATAAAACTCGAATTTCAATAGTTTCTAAACCAAAAAAAACACTCTCAGAATTTTCAGAAATTTTCAAACTCCCGGTTTTTTCACTCTATTTCAATGCAATTTTTGAGTTTCGAAATAAATCAATCATTTACTTTCACTTATCATCACCAAATATTTCCATTACGATTCTGACACATAGAAATCAAAAAAAGTCAAAAACCATACATTGTGATTTGTCGATTCCAGAATTTTGAAAAACACACACATCATTATTTCGATGTTCCATTAAAAAAATTCCAAAAGAATCCAGAATGAAAATTTTCAATTCAACATTCATTTTTCGGATCAATTTTCTCACCATTTACAGTTTCAATAAAAATCAAATGCAACATTTTTCCTCAGAACATAAAAGTTTTATGTTTTGAAATACGCGTGAAAATTCCTGCTCAGGGAAGGATCGGGCAGCGGGAATCTTTTGCCTCGGATCTCGCTTTTCTCACATTAAAAAAGAAACTCCTAATTTTTATGAAATAATTCGTCGTGATTTTCGTTGCAGTTTACGAAGCGGACGCAAAATGTGTCGAGTATCCTGAAAAGCGTTGCACAATCGCGTTTGAAATGCAGCGAATGTGGCAATCCGCGAGCGTGCAAAACGCGCCGGCAACTGAACGTTCAATGAATCAGTCCATACGATTTTTTCGTTCCTTCCGAAGGGAAAAGAAATATAATATCGTGCGTGAGAAAATCGGCGCATTGCGTGGGAAATGCAGTTGAAAAATTGGTATGCAAAGAAGTTTTCGAAAGACAGATGAATAGATGTTAAATAATAGCTATGAATTTTGTTGCGTAATTATGTACAATGTACAATGGGATTTAGGAAAAGGAATAAAAGTTGGTGAAATTTGAATGAAGAATTTTTGGAGAACTGTGATAAAAAAGCTCGTTTTCAAGAAGGAATTTAAAAGAGAATTTCAAGAAAATTGCAAGGACTTTTTTTAGTCTACAGTAAGTTTTTAGGTATTTTTGTGATAGTCGACAGTTTTTAGAAACTTTAGACACTACAATTAAAATATTTAAAGTTCGTTCTTAAAATCAACATCAAGGAAAAAAATTAACAAAAATCATCCGTTTGTTCTCATTCCCAAATCATCAAAAGCTCAAAAATTTTAAAAATCCTATAAAAAAATCATATCAAGGGGACTACCCGACAAAAATCCATTAATTTTCCGTCTCACACAAAGAGGAATGTTTGGTTACAGCAACCATTGATTTAGTAAAATATGAGCCCACCAAAGTTTTGGGTAGTACAACCAAAACTTTAGGTATGATAACCAAATAGTTGGTTATTGCAACCTAAGTATCGTTCACAAAAATTCAGCATTAGTTGCTATAACACGAGTTTTGGTTGTAGTACCCAAAACTTTTGTGGATCCATTTCTTACTAAATCAATGGTTGCTGTAACCAAACTATTTTTCGCCGAGCAGAATCATCTTTTTTCCAAAAAGTTACCACCTTATTTGCAGAAAAAAACTAATGTTCTCACACTACTCAAAAAAAGTGTCCTCAAATCAACTTGACAACAAAAAATTCGGTCTACGAAATACTTACAACGCCCAGTTCTCGATGGCTTTTCTTTCGAACAATAAACGCAAAACTCCATGTGCCGTTCTACCTACACTACGCTATAATTACGCTTTGTAAATTCGCCGATCCGATAATGAAAGAAACCTCATTTGCCCCGCCAAACCAAGCATTTGCACATTGCTCACACGGCGCAGGCTCAAATTTTCGCCCCAAGGCGCTGCATCGTCGTACATTTCTCTAATACGTCAACTCCAATTACTTCTACAATCTTTAGTAATAAATAGAAAAAAACTTTTCCGTTTAACAAACGCCCTGAAATCGTTTCTAAACATTTTACAGTTCCAGCAATGAGTCTTTTCACCAACGACGAATTTTCCGAAATAAGAGATTTTCCGGAAAAGTCGATATAACCAAGTGCAATTTTTAGGAGAATGGGAAATGAGGAAAAATGGTTCCCGCTGCTCGGACTTTTCCTCTTGAATTGGACAATTGGAGGAAAATTATTTCCTCGGGATTTCCTTTATTGCAGAATACAAAATAAAGGCGATTTTTCTTTCCGACAAGGCCGTTTGGGACAATCGGACTTTATCTCGCTGGTTTCTGTTCGGATTTGCATTTATTGCGCTGCAAATAGAAGGTTTCGTGGGAGGGTATTACGAGTAACGTGCAGAGGAAAAGTACATCGAAGGCGTAATTAATGGAGTACATTTGATTAAATGATGACTTTTAATGATTCGTGAGGTTCATTTCTGTTGCTAAGAATATGTAAGGAAATTGAAAAAATGTGGTGGTACCTTTTATTATAATTGTGGTGAATTTCGGAGTGAATTGTGCGAAGTTTAAATCATGCTTGGGACTTGAATGTGATTAAAACTGAATTTTTTGCAGTGCTACCAGCTAAAAATTCAAAATAAGTGAAAAGTTGGTGAATTTGAAATTTCAGTAATGAGTTAGTTGATTTATAGAAAGAAAAATTTTCGGATTGTTGATTTGATATGATGAAGTAATGGAATTTTTATAATGATCTAGAAGTTGACGTTAAAAAAAGTGTAAAAATTTAAATAGCAAAATACTATAAATTGTTCATTAAAATTTCATGAGAAATTTCGTGAAAGTTACCAAATTATCGAGTAAAAAATTTGGAATGACAACTATAGCAATAGTTTATACATGTTAAAAAAAGGATCACAATTTTGGTAGTCATTTATTAATTTAAATTGTGTAATAATATTGAAATATTATTTATATCAATACTATAATTATTCTTGATATGTAACGAACGTGCATATTTCTGTTTAAAATTTTTAAAAAGAATATTTGTAATGTTTTCTATTTCCAAATGTATGTACTGATTTAAATTTGCATTATTTGATTAATAAATTAAAACCACAATGATTCTAAAAAAAATAACAAATATTAAAGTAATAATTATAAAATTCGATATTCTTTGACAATTTTGAAAATAATGTATATTTTATGAAACTTTTAAATTATTTATAGAATTTTCATTATTAAATATTAAAAAAAATTGTCATTATTCACCTGAAATATTCATGAAATTTGAAATAATTATAATAAATCATTTAATAACTTCCAATATTTCATTAATTATACAAATTCAGGGAAGAAAAATAATTTATTTTATAAGAATGTGATTATTGTTCATGAATATAAATGCATATTTTTTTATGTATCAATACGCTATAAAATAATAACAATATATAATATAATAATAAAATTTATAATAATAAAATAATAATATGATATTCAATCAAAAAGTTTTTTGATGTTGATTACAATGAATTTCAGTATTATAAATTATTACATGTTACAAAAAACAAGAACAATTATAATTTTATTAGTTATTCATTGATTAAAATAGAATAATGATATTCAGATACTTACTATAAATAATAATTTTATTGAAAAAATTTTTATTAAAATTTCATTTGTAATATTTTTTCATTTCTAAATAATAGTGCATAATTATCAAAATAATATGCATTATAAAACTAGTTAATGAAAACCGCAATTATAATCAAAATTATAAATATTAACGTAATTATTATAAAAGGCTATATTTTTATACAAGTTTTAAAATTATATAATATTATACTTTCAATTCAAGAATTATTATAAATAAATATTAAAAACCTTCTGATTGTTCACCTAAAATATTCATAATTTAGTGATAACGATAATAAATAATTTAATGATCTTTGATCCTTTTTTTAATGAGATGAATTTAAAGAAAAAAATTTATTCATTCCGTAAAAATACGATTATTGTTCATAAATATGATTCCATATTCTTTCATTTATCAATACACTAAAAAAAAAATAATCAATTATTATATTGAACATAATGTAATTAATAATCATTGAAAAAAAAAACACTATTTCAAGTTAGGACATTCTATCAAAAAGTTTTTCGAGGTTTATGACGATAATTTCAGTATTGAACTAATATTACATACAAAAAAAAGACGATAATAATTTCAATGATTATTCACTAATTCAAATAGAATAATTATATTCAAATATTATGAATGATAATTATCAAAAAAATTATTATTAAAATATTAACTGCAATATTGTCATTTCTAAATATGCATAATGATTAAAATATGCATGCAAAATAGTTAAGGAAAACCACAATTAATATGAAAAAATAATGAATATGAACGTAATTTTTATTTTTTGACAACTTTCAGAATAATATATTATTATACTTCTTATTTATTTCTATAATTTTCACTAAATATATTTTAAAAGTTGTGAATATTTACCTGAAATATTAATAAAATTTCAAATAACGTTAATAAATTGTTTGATGACTTTCGATATTTTTTATTATATAAGTTAAAGGTTCTGTTAAAGGTTCAGTTTGTTATTTATCGTGGATATAATTATTTATTATCATATTTAGCATAATTTAATAAAATCAAAACATTCAATTAACGAATTTTTCGAGGTTAATGAAAATGATTAGAGAATTTCATTTTGTCATGAAATATCGTACTATTATACAGTATTTGACGTGAGTGACACTCAAAACAACATTCCATCTATTTTTCTACTCTTTCCTATAACCTACGATAAAATACTTGTTTCTCCAACTTTTTTTCCCTTCACTAGAAATCGATTTCAGGCATTTGCCTTTTTCCCGATTCTTTTTTATTGACGCGACACTCTCTGGTAAGTCATAAAAAAATTTTTTTTCCAGTGCCACTCAAGTTAAGTAGCTATACTACTAGATGTTTCTTGAGATACACCCTGAATTTTAGCTGGTATATCTGCTTCAAAGTCGTTAAATTTCACAGATGTTTGAAAAAAATATTTTGGATTTACATTCCTTCTCCAGAAAAACGTTCATCTAAAATTTCGTGAACCTAAGTTTCTGGGAGATTCTCAAAAAATTATCTTTTTATACGCCCATTAAAATATAAAAAAATAGTAATAACTTATAGAAAATATATTCAGGAACAACAAAAGGAGTAAACAAAATGAAACGAACAAAAAATATGCTGCGAAACACATTTTATTGCACGCAAACAAAGATACAACAACAAACATCCTCACGTCAAGACAAAATAATACACATAAGAAAAATATCATGAAATGAAAGCAAGACATTCGTTTTGAAAAAATACCGTTAAATGGAAGCAAGACAATAATTGCTAAAGTAACCGATAATGCACGAAAATCCGATAAATTACAAAAAAAGCGATATTTACAAGTACACGTAAAAAACGTTCATGCATCGAACAGAGAAACCCTTTTTTTGCATGGACATGAAAATCAGTCATTGGGATCAGAAAAACTGTAATACTGGATTAGAGTTTTCTCTGTTTTTCGAATGTTGAAACTTGGTTTTTTTTTCTGCACGAGTGAATCGGTGTTTGAGAGTTTGTTTATTTGTAAAATAAATTGAGAAAAGAGTTTACGAAGGATTTCTAAAAAACAAGAAAAACGGTTCAGTTCAGGAATTGAATATTTAAGTGATGTCTTAATTCTTTAGAATAAAATGTCACTCGAAAGTAGTCGAATTTCACTATTGTTAGAGTGAAATTTAAAACCTGAGTTTTTAATCTAAGGAATTGAAAGCCTGTATTTGCCTATAAAAATTTATTTCTATTTATAACTTTAGAAAATGGCGTAAAAATGTGGAAATAAATTGTGCGTAATACTTTGAGTACAAATTTCGAAAATATTATCAAATTTACAAACTTTACAAATAGTTCAATTCCAGAAAATTTTCATGACTGTTGTAAATTGTCTACATAATCGTGTTTTTTTAGAAAAATCAATGAAAATTGTATTGAAAAAACACGAAACATCTCATGATATTTAGACGCATTTTTGATGAAATTTGGGAAGTTTTTTAAAATTTTGTATATATTCAGAATTTGAAAAATTTTGAAGATTCATCAACATTGAAAGTTACGATTAACAATAATACTGTGTTATCTGAAAATGTAGTTTTTTAGAAAAAGCTCATCAATTTTTTATAATAATGAGTTTGCATAATTTTGGAAAAATGTATAATAATGGTATTCATTTTCAATGAAAATCTGGAAAACTTTGACGATATCAAAAAAATACGGAAAATCTGAATGAGTTAGACAAAATTACATTTAATTTAGAAAAATTTGTAGAGTTTGTATTATCTTTAAAATTCCAGATTTTGTAAAAAATCTTGAAAATATCAATGATAATTTTATTTTTAATTTCCTATGAGCATTTGCATAACCTGGAAATTATTGAAAAAACACGAAAAATCTCATGAAATGGACGCATTTTCAATGAAACTTGGGAATTTTTCGATAATTTTTTCTATATTCATAATTTATAAATTTATTGAAGATTCATAAACTTAGTTAAATTTATTTTCATTTAAATTTAATTTATTAAAATTTATTTTATATTGATTTTTATTGGTCACATTACAAAAGTACATACAAATGTTGAAATAAATTGTGCATCATACTTTGAGTACCAATTTCGAAAATTTTGTCAAGTTTTAGAACATCAAGAATAGTCAAATTCCAGAAAATTTTCATGATTTTCAAATTGTGCACATAATCGTGTTTTTATAAATATCAAAGATAATTTTATTGTTAATTTTAATGAAAAATCTGAAAAACCTAGATGATATTGAAAAAGTACAGAAGTTTAATGTAATTGAACGTATTTTAATGGGATTTTTGAAGTTTTGAATGTTTTTTTCTATATTTGGAATTTACAAATTTTTTGAAGTTTCATTAAAATTAAGAGTTTTGATGATTAGTGAAGTTTTGTAATATGAAAATGTAGTATTTCAGATAATGTTGGTGAATCTTTCAAATTGATTAGTTTAAAACGGTATGATAATGTTATTCATTTTTAATAAAAATTTGATAAACTTCGACAGTATTAAAAAATTACGGAAAATCCTAATAAGTTAGACAAAATTACATATAATTCAGAAAACTTTGTATATTTTGTACAATATTCTAAATTCCACTATTTTAGAAAAATCCAAAAACATTCAGAATTTCAATGATTATTAACTATTCTACGAATTTAGAAAAATTCGTAGATTTTTATGACAGATTAATAAATTTTTTGGTTTACGAAAAATGCTGCAAATTTCGTGAAACTGCAGAAACTTTGCAATATCTTAAGAATTTTTTATATCAAAAAATTTGATTGTAATGAATCTCGTGAATCATAAAAAGTTTCTACGATTTTATAAATTGTTGTATTTAGAATACATATTGCCTATCCAAAATTACACAGAATTTAAAAAAATTCGTATATTTTGTATAGTATTCGAAATTTCACAAAATTTAAAAACTCCAAAAATGTTCAGAATTTCAATTATTATCAATTATTCTACGAATTTAGAAAAATTCGTAGATTTTCATGACATATTCATAAATTCCGTAGTTCATGAAAAATGCTGAAAGTTCGTTTAATTGCAATATCCTGAGAATTATTCATATAAAAGAAAAAAAAAATTTAATGAATCTCGTGAATCATAAAAACTTTCTACGATTTTCTCAACTATTATAATTGAAATACATTTTTTTAATTTCAAATTACATAGAATTTAGAAAAATTTGTATATTTTGTACAATATTCGAAATTCCACAAATTTTAAAAAATCCAAAAACCTTTAGAATTTTAATGATTGTTAATTATTCTACGAATTTAGAAAAATTCGTAGATTTTTATGACATATTCATAAATTTTGTGGTTCATGAAAAATGCTGGAAATTCCAAGAAACTCCACAAACTCTGCAATATCCTAAGAATTTTTTATCTTAGAAAATATTCGACCGTCAATTATTTCAAAAATTTCCATCAAAAAATAGAATTTGAATGAATTAACTATTATAAAAACTATTATAATTCAAACACATCTTTGTAACCTAAAATTTAGTCGCCTTCATTTAAAAAATGATAAAAACTTTAAATTTCTATGACCTTTAATCGTTCCATGAACTTCCAAATAAAGTTCTTTACGATTTCTCAAAAAAATCTGATTTAGTTCACTATCTCCTACTCACGTACTCTCTCAATTCCTCGGATTAAAAAGGAACCATCAAGTATTCAAATTTCACTCTTCTCAGAACTCAATTTAAATTCCAAATTTCTAAGGAACCAAATCCCCTCCTACCCATACCTCCATAAAATCACACTATAAACATAAAAAATAACTTGTGCAACATACAAATAACCAAACTCTCAACATCTTAGAAACTCTCAAAAACTCTCGGACTTGACGAGACTGTTTTGATGCTGCGAATTATCGCCCGTGTCGACTCGCGGGGACTCGAAAATGTTAATCCTCTGCTCGCGAAAATATTCGCGTCTCTGCCTTTGGCTGTCGAGGATCGCGAATTTCGGGCCCTCGTCGAGGGAATAATCATGGGCCTCGTGTTGTTGGGCCTCTTGGGACCAATCGCTCACCTGCGCAATGCTGTCGGGGATGGGCAAGGGCTTGGCGACGCCGATGCGGACGGTGCCTTTTGGGGCCCCTTTCAGGGCCTGGACCGCCTGGTCCAGGGTCGCGTTCTCCAAGCCGATGTCGTTTACGAATAGCAGACGATCGCCCGGTATCAACTGGCCGTCGACTTGGGCCACGCCACCCGGCACCAGGGACCTTATTACTATCACAGTTTCATTGGGGTTCATCGGATCCTGAAACCACAAAATACAACCGACCATCATGAATTTGATTCAGAGGGATAGTATCTATTGTGCGTAAATTTTTTGTGCATTGTTGACTTTTTGCACAGATTTATTGTGCACATAAATTTTTGTGCACAAAATGGGATGGAAATTTTCACCTGGATCGCCGATTTTATCGTTCTCCGAAGGAAAAAAAATGAGAATCACTACTTCTGACTTGGAATGTCCAAGATACTTCTTGAAGTGTCATATTTGAAAATCTAAGAAATTTCAATGTTCCTTATTCGGAATTCGAAGACACTTTTTAATGTCCAAAACACTTTTTAAGGTGTTATATGAAAATTCTAGGACACTTTCAAACGTCTAAGTCAGTTCTTTGAGTGATAAATGCAACAATTTGAAACAATCCTCCAAGTGTATATTTTGAAATTTAAAGACCTTTAAAAGTATCTTATTCGGAATTCTTAGAAATTTTCAAGTGTGTAAGACACTTCTTAAACTGTCTTTTTCCAAGTTCCAAGATATTCAGAAATACTCAAGACACTTATTGAAATGCCTTATTTGAAATTCTAAGACATTATCGAATGTCAACACAATTCTTTAGAAATTTTGAACACTTTTATGTTTTTTATACCGAAATATGAGAAACTTTTTAATGTTCAAAACACCTTTGAAGGTGTGTTAAGAAAATTCTAAGACACTTTTAAACGTCTAGCACACTAATTCTTGAAGTGATTTATTACAAATTTGTAGACACTTCTTGAAGTGTCTTATTGAAATTCAAAGATCTTCTGAAGTATCTTTTCTGGAATTGTAAGACACTTTTTAAAGTGTCTGTGAAAATCCAAAGATATTCAGAAATTTCTAAGACACTTTATAAAATGTCTTACTCGAAAATCTAAGACACTACGAAGCGTCTCATTCGGAATTTTAAGACACTCTCGAATCTCTCAGATACTTCGTAAAGTCTCTTATTTGAAATTATAAGGCACTCCAATGTGTCTTGTTCGGAATTTCAAAACACTTTTTAATG